>JAODAL010014093.1:0-88683 GCA_025379985.1 Phyllomedusa bahiana
TGAGGGGCTCCTGGATTGATGGGCACAACCTCCCCGACCTGTGTGGGCCCTGGGTTAGATGGGCACAATCCCCCCCCTTTCCGGTGGGGTTTCCCCCCCTCCTGGTTGGGATTGAGGGCACATCCTCCCCGATCCTGGTGGTCTCTTGGTTAGAGGGCACAATCCTCCCCCGATCCTGTGTGGGGCCCCCGATTAGATGGGCACAATCCCCCCCATCCTGGGTTTGGGCCCTGATTGATGGGCACAAATCCCTATCCTTGGGACCCTTTTAGGGGCAAAACCTCCCCTTCCGGTTGGTCGCCTGGGGAAAAAAAAGGGCACAAACCCCCCGATCTGTGTGGTGCCGGTTTAGATGGGCACAACCCCCCGTCCCGTTGGGTTTTTTGGATTAGAGGGGCCACAAACCCCCCCCCGATCCGTTTTTTGGGAGCCTGGATAGATGGCCACAATCCTCCCCATCCCGTGTGGGGCAACCTGGGTTAGAGGGCACAATCCTTCCCCCCAAGTTGGGTCCCTGGGTAATGGGGGACAATTCCCCCCCATCCTGTGTGTCGCCTGGATTAGATGGGCCAATCCCTCCCAGATCCGGGGGTCAGTGGTTTGGGGAAAAAAATCCTCCCCCCATCCCGTGTGGTCACCGGATTAGATGGACACAAATCCTCCCCCCCCGGTTTTCCCGGTGGGGGTTTTCCGGGGGGGCCCGGTTTAATGGGGACAAACCTCCCCCCCATCCTTTTTGGTTGGGTTTGGGTCCTGATTTTAAAAATTGAGGGCCCCCAAAACCTTCCCCCATCCTGTGTGGGCCGCCCGGATTTAAAGGCACAAATCCCCCCGAATCCTGTGTGGGTGCCTGGTTTTTAAGGGGCAAATCCTTCCCCCCCCCCGGAATTCCTGATTTGGGCACCCGGGTTTGATGGACACAACCCCCCCGACCTGTGTGGTCATTTTCCAACCCCCCGACCGGTTGTGCCCCAAAGGGTTCCCCCCCTTTTGGGATTTTTTTACCCCCAATGGGCCCAAAACAAACCTCCCCCGATGTGTGTGGCTCCGGATTAATGGGGGACAATCCCCCCCCCATCCGGTTGGGGCCTGGATTTAAAGGACACAATCCTCCCCCCCATCCTGTGTGGTCACCCGGATTTGATGGGCACAATCCCCCCCCGATCCCGTGTGGTCAGCCCGGTTAGATGGCACAATCCTCCCCCTCCTTGGGTCACCTGGATTAGATCACAATCCTCCCCCACCTTGTGGTTTCCATTTAAAACCCCCCCCCGATCCTGTGTGGACCTGGATTAAATGGGGACAATCCTCCCCCAAACCTGTGTGGTCACCCGGATTAGATGGGCACAAACCTTCCCCACCGGGGTCATCCTGGATTAGATGGACACAATCCTCCCCCGATCCTGTGTGGTCATAATCCTCCCCCGATCCTGTGTGGTCAGCCTGGATTAGATGGGCACAATCCTCCCCCGATCCTGTGTGGTCCATTAAAACCTCCCCATCCTGTGTGGTTCCGATTAGATGGACCAGTCCCCCCTTTATCCCGTGTGGTCGTCCCCGGCTGACGGGCACAATCCTCCCAATCTTGTGTGGTCATGCTGGCTGAGACACAATGTTCCCGATACAGTTTGGTGGTCCAGGCTGAGACGCACCCAATTTTTTTCTGATCCTTTACTTTCCCCCGGCCGAGACAGACCCAATCCTCCCCAATACCATTTTGTGGTCCTGGCTGAGAAGACTCAACCCTACCCAATCCTGTTTGAGACAGACCCAGTCCTCCCAGATCCGGTGTGGTCATCCTGGCTTAGTCCTCCCCGTTTGCTGGACCTGTGCAATTCACATAACAGAACCTCCAACAGGAAATATATGGATACACAGTGACCATCATAAGTAGTTTACACTTAACACAATACACCATTGCTTCCTGTAGACAGAGCTTAATACAAATTTTATCTTTGGAAAATTGATTTCAGAAAAATTTTTTTTATCTTGTCCACAACTTGGAGAAAGCTCAGATGTTGTTGAGTGTGAATTGATTTTTAGGGTGCGTTCACATGGCAAAGACAAAACAACGGTATTTTGTCTTCCTCTGGGAGTAGGGGGCGGCTTTTGTTTGCGGATTCAAGCCGGCCCCTTTCACACCCACATGTTCATGTTCTGACCGAAAACGGGCAGAAGAATGGACATGTTCTTAGTTTTTTTTTCAGACCACCGGCGGTGTGAAAAACCGTACAGCGTAAAAACCGCGCCATGTGGACTGCTGAACAGATTTTCTATTACAATCAATGTAAAAGGTTGACAGTCGGTTTACAGACGTTTTTCAGATTTGAAAATCGTCTGCAGAAAACAGACTGAAAACTTGTGCTGTGGGGACAAGCCCTTCGTGGAAACATTTCACTTCTCCACGGTCCTCACTGCTCGGCTCCTTTTCATTTTAGATGAATCAAAGATATAAAAGAAGAGAAAGGTTTCCCCAAGAATAAAGGGTAACGGAGTATTAGGGCACTTTCACACTGCAAGGGACAAATACCGATCGATTTATCCGGCCGGTATTTGTCTGGTTTTGCGGCCGTCTCCGCAATGAGCCCTTCCCCCTCCCATTGAGGTGTTCATATTCCGTCCGGAAACCGGACGGAAGAATGAACATGCTCAATGTTTTTTGAGCGGCCCGCGAGCGGAAAAACCGCCAGGCGGAAAACCCGTGTAGTAGGGACTGCTGCACGGGTTTTCCATAGAGCACCATTGTGCTCATTTTTGGCCGGTGTTTCAGGCGGTCTGCAAAACCGCAAACTGCTTGAAAAACTGGCCGAAAACCCGTGCCGTGGGGACATGCCCTTAGTGTATGATATATGGAACGTGAATGAGTCATTGTCTTGCCTACTAATGCTCTGGAGCAGAAGAGGTTGAGATGAAGGAGAAGATACTATGCCGCTCGCTCCGTCCTGGCTGGACTGTACATTAGGTAATTGAGGCTCACTGTGGTTCATATGGGAGGGTATAATCTACACAAAGTGTCCATGACGGCAAGCTGGATGTGGAAAGGGCTACAATCTGCTGCTTGCCACAATTCAGATGATAGCTAGATTTTATTTATAGTTAAAGACCTATATTGTCTATTTTTTTAGTGTTAGACCTCACTTACCACTTTTCTTCCCCATCCTCATTTATCACACACATATACATGCCTTAGTGTGTCCTGTGTCGGTTTGTGCTACTGCCACCATGTGATTGGCTGAGCATAGACAACGCTAAGGCAATTATTTTTGTGGGATAATAGAGGGGGACACCTACTAGTTTATAATGTAGAGGATACTGTGGCTGCACTAACCAGCTGAGAGAGACACCAATAGTGAATTAAGGTGTCAAAGGTGCCTTGATAAAAAGGACTTCACATTTTGTGTCTTCTTCTGTGTAGACCTGAAAACTCTCTAGCCTTAATGATGACACAAAGTGCCTGAGACGTTATCAGACGGGAAGAGCAACCACAACAGCATGGCAAAAAGTGCGGAAGTCAAGATTGCGGTGTTTGGCCGAGCTGGAGTTGGAAAATCTGGTGAGTTTTTATGTTTCTACCATGTTATATACTAGGATGACATCCCCCTCGGTGCTCTGATCATGCCAGTGTGATACGATGATGCCATGGACTTGACCCTAGGCAATGCTGAGTGCTTGCTCTCCCCCTTCTCAAATACCTGCATTCCCTCTCGTTCTCCCTATTATCCCCTTATGCTCGTAGCCATCCCCAAAAGGAAACACAGACCGACTGGATTAAATTGGCCACGCAGCCGTTTTATTGACAAAAAATGCAACATAAATAACTCCACATATTGATATAAAATAACTATGCATATACATATCTGTATCTATATATACAAAACCATAACGGTATCTATATCGAAAAATGTACACAAGTATCAAAGTACAACAGTCTCCAAGCAGGTCCTTGGAGCTAGGTGATCTGGCAAGCAAAACTCCAGAGGGGAAAAACACCATTACCCCCAGCCATACTCCAATGGCTCGGAGGCACCAAAAGCCATCATCGATGGCTCCACTATTTCTGCTCTCCAAAGATACCAGCCTGAAAGAGCCCACCTTCACCAGAACCAGTCAAAATAGCCAAAACCTAGAGGGAAGCATAACCCGAATGGCTCCCTCACCAATTTTATACCCCTAACTCCAGGGACCCCACCCACAACTGCCAGCATGCCATGACTCTCTATGCATGCCAGACCCCCTCCAAACTTAGCGCTCTCTCCACTCCTTCTTGTATACCCGAGGTCCATAGGGCCAGACCTACAACGGTCAAATGGAACTCATCCTACCTCCAAAAGTTCCCCTGACCTGACTCCAACTCCAGATGCCTAAGAAACACCCCTCCATTCCTCGCCCCACAGCTAGCAATGGACTTGTTCACTTTTATCCTAGCGCAGCTCAAACACTCCACCAAACTAGCCCCCCCTCCATTGGTGCCGGAAAACAATGTCCGACCACACAACCACGGGGTTATGAAAAAGCGACCACAATCATAACACGTCATACGGTAGGGACAAAAAGTATTTAGTCAGCCACCAATTGTGCAAGTTCTCCCACTTAGAAAGATGAGAGGCCTGTAATTGACATCATCGGGTTAGTAATGAATGACCCCCCCATGTGCACGTAGAGCACCTCTCGGACAGTGTCCAATTCCACAAACCGCAGGACCTCTGGAACCACACCCAACAATCTCATGCCTTTCTGTCCAAACCAACACACCACAGCCACTCTTTGGGGGATGCCCAATTGTCTACCATTCGGCCTCACATCCACTATCTCTCGACACCCCAATGCACGAAGAATGTCCGCAGATCGACACCAGCACAGAAGGACGAACTGGGGAAAAACAGATATGTTAGCCACACACAAACAATACGAGTAACAAGAGAACCATAACTACCAACCAATTCTAAGCCCTAACCTAGACAGAGTGGGGGTGAATGTACGACCTGAATCTGTCAAGACACCCATGTCCCGATTTGCAGACCCCAACCCGCTGCCTCGGTCGCTGCCCCAATCCTGAAGAAATAAGAAGCAAAATTGGACGAAACCAAACCAAACCCTTCCAAACAGTGACTGAAAATCACGGTGAATTGGTATCTGGAATGGAAAGTGCCTCCTGCATGACACAAGAGCGGCACATTAGAGGCCCTCCGTAATGCTCTAAATTCCCTAAGACATCGCAAAGGACACATCAAAGCCCCCGGGATGCTTGCAAGGACCGCCACCTTCCCTCTCCTTTCTTGATCCGTCTTAGATGAAAAGTTCCATCCTGTTACCCCCCGTCAAAAACCTTGCTGTTCACCAAGCCCCACTCCGCTTTTCTATTGGGCAGCACCAGTTCTCCAATCCTCATGGCCCCCCCAAAAAAAACCTAGGAAAAAATCTAACCGAAACAGGATTTAGAGCTGGCAACTCATTCCAAGAGTGCAAAAACAATGTGTCATCTACCATCCCGCGGTAACCACGTAAGACCTGGGCTTTGTCAAATCCCGCTCCCTCTCGTAATATAAAACCGAACGCGAGACCTAACATGAAATGCAAAAATCTTGATGCTGACCAACCCCCCTCCTCAACTTGTGGCAAAAAACAAATTAGTGCCCTATCTTATCTTCTAACCCTTCAGACACCAGTCCCCTGGTTCTAAGACCCAGTCCCCCCAAGCACACCAAGCCAACTCATAAGCCGTCCAGGTCCCACCTACCAGTGAAGACCATATCAAGTGACCGATGTCTAAAAGTCACGGTCCAGAGATTACTGAGACATTCCTCCCCGAACGGTCCCCCTGATGAAGCCACAGATCTGAACTGATCCCACTGTAATGGAGAGGGAGAATCAGCCACCACATTCAGAACCCCGGGCGCATGTTCCGCCATCACCCATGCGTTCAGTGACAGACATTTTAACACAAGGAGCCTAAGCAAATGGGGGTGAGGAAGCCGACAGGTTATAAATTGCCTGGACCACACCCTTTCGCAGTGGAAACGAACCTTCCTATCTCGAAAGCGCTCACCCAAAGCTCAACTGCCATCACAATGGGAAAAAGATCCAAAAAAGGTTGTTAACTAGTGGTGAATCCCTCCAGCTAACGGGCCAAGGGTCAGCGCACCACTTATTACCACAAATGGCGCCAAAACCCCAGCTGCCTGCTGTGTCTGTAAAAATATCTACATCCTGGTTAGACATCTGCTCACCCTAGATTATGCCCGGCCATTGCACAAACTCAAAAAAACTAACCTAATGATGTGGCGCCTTTATACCTACCGTCGCACTAGCTAAACGCCTGCAGAAAACCCTACCCATGGGCATAATCCTGCCGCACCCATGTGGCCTGAGAGGCAGAACCGGCGGGGTTCAAGGAGGGGCCGGCTGACCACCGCACAGTTGCTCAGGACTCCTCTGATGAATGGCAGCCTCCCTGGCCGGAACCTAGCCAGTGGGGGCTGCTGTCTCCACATCTGATATGGTGGAGGACGGGGCAACCGCAGACACAGACCCAATATGGGGAGTGGGCCCGCCTTCATACTTGGATTCCTCCCAGGCTGAGCAGCTCTGCCCCTAAGGCGAGTCCTGACTGCCAGGTCTGGAGGGTCCCTAGAGGGGCTCTGTGGGAGGACTCTACTCCTGCGCCCAGAATCTGTGGGAGCTGCAGAAGATGCCTGCATCGCCTCCCTCATGTCGTGCCTGGGGACAGCGCTGCCTGCCGCAGGTCTTCCAGAGGAGCGTCGGTGGACACCATAGTGGGGAGGGCAACACGCAGCACAATCCGACTGTTGCTCGTGTGGTGCGCTGACTGCCGTCCTGACGCCGGGGATGGTCTATATATGGCCTCTGCCTCGTCCCCTGCTATCACGTGAAGCGCAGAGCCTGGACTATCCGTGGGAGGGTGAGGGGGCGTCTGACGCTCCACTTTCTGCTAGGTTACTTTGTGTCACACATTGCCACATATTTGTCTGCTTTCTGCTGTTGTGTCTGCGCTTGTAGAGGTTTCTCCCTATAACTCGGGCATGCAGATGGAATATAGACATATATTCTCTCTACTGACTTACAGGAAAATAATAATGATATGAACAAGGATAAGTCTTGGGGAAAAGTTGTGGAATAAGTTCTACATCAAATGCCTGGGATGTTACAGCAGGAAATCTAATAGAAAAGCTCTAGCCGGAAGCTCTCCAGAGTATGGATGTGTATGACCGGTGCATATACACAGAAATGTCTCTTCTCCAGAAACCAAACCCTAAAAAATAGATTGTGTCATAAACATAGGAACCCTATTATGTCTGGTACAAGAAGAGAGAACATTAGAGACCCTGGACACGGGTTGCAAGTTTGCGTATTGTGGCCAAACTATCAAGTAATCTCTCATGAGTGCAATTTGTCCGGCACACAAGCCCTGGGATGTGGGGGTTGTATGTCGGGATTTTGGTGAATTACACATAAGCCATGCATCTCAGCCGACCCTCAGGGTAGTCGGTGAGTGAGCGGCTGATGATCGCATTTCCGCACTTGTGCAATCTCCTCTTCAAAGTATTGCACTTTTTCTGCATCTGGTTTAATCCACGTAAAGGAAATTGTATGGACATCACCATGCGGTGACTGACGTGACCCTTTGTATCATAGTGAAGCTTCCCTCCCTCATGCATAGAAGGAGTGTGAGCGGCCGCTCCTCAGTACTGGGCACCTGTGTAATCTCTCCCATTGTACCTCCTCTGGGTCCTGTTGAGCGGTGGTTTTCCCCCTGCCTGTTGATCAGTTTGTTGCGCACATTTTTCTGTGATTTCCATATATATTCTACCATCGAAAACGTTGACCTTCACTCATTACCAGAACAAATATAAATTTCCCATGTTTTCTAGTGTAAAAGAGTGATTGTAGCGTAGTGGTCCCAGCCAGTTCTAGTGCGATGCATTGCTCCCCTACGTTGTGGTCATTTGTAACTATGACAACCAAGTATGATGGGGTTAAAGCAAACTAGACAGAACTGAAAAAAAGACAAAAACAGGACAAAACCGAAACAAACAGGAACTTGGTCCACACATGTTCGTGCCTACGTCATGTTATCCTTTCATTCACAGTACCCGGATGGATAACGCTGATGGAGTCAATAAGCCGCGGTAATGGCCCTGGACAGGGCAGGAAAAAGCAGGATAGAACAAAACCTGACAGGACAGAAGAAAGAGTTCAGAGCAGGAGGAAAAAAAACACAACGGAGGAAAGTAACCGAGGACCGCGGTCACAACTAGGGAGAAACAAAAAGTCCAGGTCAGAAGAAAGTGGACAAAACTGAGGAAAAAGAGGTCAGAACGCGACAGAGAAAGAAATCAGAACAGGAAAAAAACTAAAAGTACAGAACAGAGAAAATTGACGAGAGGAGAGGGGTCACAACGGGACGGGAGGGACGCGACGGGGGAAAGGGGAGAGGACGCGACGGGGGGAGAGGACGCGACAGGGAGGGAGGGGAGTACGCGACGGGGGGAGAGGACGCGACGGGGGGAGAGGACGCGACGGGGGAGAGGACGCGACGGGGGAGAGGACAAAACGGGGGAGAGAACGCGACGGGGGAGAGGACGCGACGGGGGAGAGAACGCGAGGGGGGAGTGCACGCGACGGGGGAGAGGACGCGACGGGGGAGAGGACGCGACGGGCGAGAGGACGCGACGGGCGAGAGGACGCGACGGGGGAGAGGGGAGAGGACGCGACAGGGGAGAGGACGGGACGGAGGAAAAAGGTCAGAGAGTGGGACAGAGGAAAGCGTTCACAATGGGGAAAAACAAAAAGTACAGGTCAGAACACAGTAAAAAATGTCAGAATAGGGCAAATGACAGGACAGGACAGAGGAAAGCGGCAGGAAAGTGGTCGGAACGCGACGGAGAAAAGTGGTCAGAAAGCGACGGAGGGAAGCTGCCAGAAAAAGTATTACAGGACAGAACAGAATGGGACAGAAGAAAGGTCAGAACGAGACAGTGCAGAAGAAAGAGGTGCGGACAGGAGGGTTCTAGTGAGAAGGGACAGAAAGACGGGGTCCTATAGAACTCAACAAAACGGAAAGGAACAGACGTGAACTTGAGAGATGGATCCCTTCACAGGACAGGTCCACCCAGTGACCGTATTCTACAGTGCGTGCCTTAGCCAGATCGTCCTTGCTTCTGGACCACAGATGTATATGTAGGCTGTATCTAGTTTGATGCATTCTCTGTGATTTGTTTCTGTGCATTCTCATTTTCTATTGGATCGCTAACCTTTTTTCCTTTTGGAGTCTTCACCGTTGTTCCGGGCATGGATTTGACCCTTTTGATGGAGTAATTTGTGTCTCAGTTACCCAATAAGAAATCTGAGGTAAATCCACATAAAAAAGTGACAGTCCCGTCTCTATTTCCTACCCCCATAGATTTTGAACCTGCAGCAGAAAATTCCATGCTATTTAACCGATGTGTGGATTTCCCATTCGGATGTATATGAAGTGAATTTCAGTGGATTGTGACCTAGATTTCAATGTAAAATCTGCCTCACAGAACGGTGCGTGTTTATGCGCTTTGGTTACGACTTTGTTCCAGATTCTGCAGAAGTTGATAGTTTGCCTATAATTGTCTGAGCCCTAATTGTTTGTAAAGCTTTAGACTGAAGATCGCATTCCTCTGCCGGCCTCCAGGGATCATTCATAACCAGTGTTTGGACCCATTTCCTTTTTTAAAAAGGGGGACCTGGTGATTCGGGGCTCGGGGTTTAATATTTTTTCTTCATTCCCCGCAACTATTCACACATCATAAATTTGGGCCTTTTTTTTTACAGAAGTTTAGCATAAAGGGTGACCGGAGGTTTTTGAAAGAGCACCAAAGGATTTTAGGGTAGAAAAAAATTCGCAAGGGTCAGAGAATTCTTTTTTTTAGGTCGGGAAGAGTTCATGAAAAGCGGTGCCGGGGGGTCTCAGTGCAATCCCTTGTATATCATGGTATCTGTGTGCCAGTCTGAATACCGCCTGCTCAGTGACTGCTTCTCCACCGCACCTGTTCCCTGGTTTTAGACTGCAGACAATTGAGACTGTGGTGATTGACAGGTGCCCACACCACTTGTCTGTCTTATAACCTGTGTTCTGTGTGATCGGGTTAGAGGTCGCCCAAATCACAGCCTGGTCGGGGTTTTGGGCCCCCCCTTAAGAAAAGATTCTTTCAGCAGCCTTGTTGGTTTAGTCTTTGGCCTTGGGATTTTTTTTCCTTTTTTGTCCGGGGGGTCCTATTTGGGAAAAAATTTTCCAAAAAAGATTCTGACCCCCCCTTTTGCTCCCCCCCTTTTAAATTTTCCCGGAACCCCCGGAGCTCCGGGGAAATTTATGGGGGTCCCAAATTTCCCCGGGGGGGGGGGGGAGGAAACCCCCCTTCATGAAAGGAAATGGAAAGCGAGAGGGGGAAGCCTCCCCTCAGTGCAGGAAAGGAAAGCCCGCAAACGGAACCCCTCTCCTCAGTGCAAGACATAAAAAAAGCCCAAGGGAACCTTCCTCAGTGCAGGAATAGGAAACCCGCAGACGGAACCCTTCCTCAGTCCCAAACATAGAAAGCCAGACGGAACCCTTCCTCGGCAGGAATGGGGAAACCCCCAGACGGAAGCCTCTCCTCAGTGCAAAAATAGGAAACCCGGCCGGGGGAAGCCCTCCTCAGTCCCGGACAAGGAAACGCAGAGGAACCCTTCCTCTGCAAGACATAGGAAAGCCCAAAACCCCCCCGGAAAAAAAACCCCTCCTCCTCAGTGCAGGAAAATAGGGAAGCGCCGGAAAAGCCCCCTCAGGCGGGACATAGGGGAAAGGCAGACGGGGAACCCCTTCCTCAGTAAAGACATAAAAAAGCCCGCAACGGAAGCCTCCCCTAGTGCCGGAAAGGAAGGGGGGGGGGCCGGCAGGACGGAAGCTCTCCTCAGTGAAAAGACATAGGAAAGAGCCAGACGGAACCCTTTCCCCTCTCAGGGGGGGCCCCCAAGCCCCCCTTAGGAAAGCCCAGACGAAGCCTCCCCCCAAGACATAGGAAAGCCGCAGACAACCCTTTCCCTCATGCAAGCATAGGAAAGCCGCAGACGGAAACCCTCTCCTCGGAAAGACAAAAAAAGCGCGACGGAAGCCTCTCCTCAGTGCAAGACATAAAAAAGCCCCCGACGGGAGGCCTCCCTCATGCAAAGGACAAGAAAGCCGCGGAAGCCTCCTCGGCAAAAAACAAGGAACCCCGAAGGGAAGCCTCTCCAGTGCAAGAAAAGGGAAAAAGCCCAGACGGAAGCTTCCTAGTGAAAACTAGAAACGAGACGGAGCCTCCCCTCAGGAAGCTAGAAAACCAGACGGAACCTCTCCCCAGGCAAGAACTAGGAAAGCCCAAGGGACCTCCCCTCAGTCAAGACAAGGGAAACCCCGCGACGGAACCCTCTCCTCATGAAAGAAAAAAGCCGGACGGAACCCTCTCCCAGTGCAGCATAGGAAAGCCCAGCGGAACCTCCCCCCCCCCCCCCGGGGAAAAAACGCAGACAAAGCCTCTCCTCAGTGCGGGGAAAGGAAACCCAACAAAAACACACCAACACCCAAAAAAAAAAAAAACCAAAACCCAACGACCCCCCAAAAACAAAAAAAAAAAACAAACCCCCCACACCCCCACAAAAAAAAAAACACCCCCCAAAAAAAAAACAAAAAAAAAACCCAAAAAAAAAAAAAAAAAAAAAAAAAAAAAAAAAAAAAAAAAAAAAAACCCAAAAAAAAAAAAAAAAAATTAAAAGAAAAAAAAAAAAAAGACAAAAAAAAAAAAAAAAAAAAGGAAAAAAAAAAAAGCCAAAAACCGAAAAAAAAAAAAAAAAAAAAAAAACAAAAAACAAAAAAAAAAAAAAAAAAAACAAAAAAAAAAAAAAAAAAAAAAAAACCCCAGTTGAGCCTCCTCAGGAAGGGACTAGGAAAGGAGTGAACCTTTCCCTATGAAACTAAAAAGCCGCCCAGACTGGGCCTTCTTTGCCAAAAAAAGACTGACCCAACCCCCCTTAAAAAAACAAAGCGCGGCTTTTAGAACAACTCTGTGCCCATTTGACCGGCACCCAAAACCCCGACCCAACCAATGGAGCATCTCTGGAGAGATGGAAAATGGGTCCCCCCAAAATTCACCATCCAAAACCCGGGGAAATGGAGAGGATCTGCAAGGAAAAGGGAAGGATCCCCAAAAACCAGGGGGGAAAAAAATCAATACTGCCCAAGGGTTGAAAACTTTAAACCATTGATTTTCGTTTTCTGTTTAATAAATTTTCAAAAACCACATTTTATTGTTTTTCTTTTTAAATTTTGGGGGGGGGGGGGCGAGTGTACGTTAACACAAAAAATGAACTTTTTGGGTCTTACCAAATGGCACAATGAAAGGGGCCGGTTTAAAAAATTTTTAAAAGGGTCTGAATAATTTTTGTACCCACTGATCGCAGATTGTGTAAGTCTTTAAAGCTCTTACATAAACATTTTTTTTTTTTAAAAAAAAAAAAATAATTTTTCTTTTTCAGCTCGCTTGGTGAGATTTCTAACTAAAAGATTCATCTGGGAGTATGATGCAACTCTCTGTAAGATACATTCTTATATTGTCCATAGGGGATACCATTGAGGGGGGAGTACATGGTGCCTTCCTCTGACACTCCCCTGCCTCTCCCCTCTGCCGATCCCTTCACTGGCTTCCCATTGCCCAGCGAATCCAGTTCAAGCTCTAGCACTTCGACCTACAAGGCTCTCCATAACCTCTCCCCTCCATACATATCTGCCTTAATCTCTAAATACCTCCCCTCACGCAACCTCCGCTCCTCACTGGACCTTCTCCTCTGCTCTCCTCTTATCACCTCCTCACACAACCGTCTCCAAGACTTCTCTCGTGCTTCCCCCACACTCTGGAACTCACTGCCCCAACACCACAGACTCTCCCCCTCTCTCATCGGCTTCAAACGTAACCTGAAAACCTACCTCTTCAGGATTGCCTATAACCAACATAAACCGTGTTGCACTGCTCCGCACCACAAACATGTCTGCCCCTCACCTTCTGTCTCTTCAACCCTTCCTTGTAGATTGTAAGCCCTCGCGGGCAGGGCCCTCTCCCCCTCTGTACCAGTTGTTAGTCACTTATTGTCACTTTGTAATTGTTTGACCAATGTTATTTATGTACCCGCCTGAAATGTACAGCGCCCTGGAATCAAGGGCGCTCCAAAATAAATGATAATAATAATAATAATAATCCCTGCAATGTTTATTGCTCAGTCTTATTATACCTTATGGAATTGCTCTACATACAATGGATAAATCTTCAGGAGGCAGCATCCTACAAGTCACTAGCTATCCATTCCCCTGTCTAGTCTTCCCCCTCTCTAGTCTGGCTTGTTAAATATTAGAAATGTTATCTGGTCCTTCAGAAAAAAGAACATTTTCTACAGTGAGACCACATTATTCAGAAGAACCACCAGCACGATAACTATAGCCCTAACCGCTAAAAATAGGAAACTTTTAGATGAGCACTTGGACCTCATAACACAAGACACCATGTCCCGTCGTCATGTAAAGCATTCTCTATGCACATCCTATTAAATGTAAGTTCATCTTATTAGGGCAACCTTTCCATACACAAGCCGTAAATTCAGGCATAACATCCTGCAGTCCAGACCAACGCTAAAATCCTTGTGAAAGCCTTGAAAGGTGGTGTGTGTAGAGATGCAAAGAACTGTAACCAACAAGACTTAAGCAATTTAATGTGAATATTTCCTGGACTGTGGTGTGTTTGCCCCATTGGGAGCATTGAATGGAGTTTCCTAGTTGTGAGCTGAAGTAAAGCTGTACATAGTGATGTGGGTACGAAATAAATGACCATGATGGGAGATATCTAGGTCTTGCTCGGTCTCCTGGGAAGAAGTCCTATCATAAATGTGTGAAAAAATAATGAGGGCAAAGGGAGGTGATTAGTCTGCAGGGACTCGGCATCAAACTGCTAAGGAGACGTGAGTAACATTCAATTCTGCCCAAAATTCCCTTACCTGGAGGAGGAGGAGGATGTGAAATAGTGACAGCAATGTACATCTTCTATGAAGACGTCTTCTCACCTTGTGGATTATACTTGGGAGCTGCGTGTCATCCTCAGTAATGTCCATAGTCTCCTGTAGACGTCTTCTCACCTTGTGGATTATACTTGGGAGCTCCATGTTATACTCAGTAATGTCCATAGTCTCCTGAAGACGTCTTCTCACCTTGTGGATTATACTTGGGAGCTGCGTGTCATCCTCAGTAATGTCCCTAGTCTCCTGAAGACGTCTTCTCACCTTGTGGATTATACTTGGGTGCTCCATGTTATACTCAGTAATGTCCATAGTCTCCTGTAGACGTCTTCTCACCTTGTGGATTATACTTGGGAGCTCCATGTTATTCTCAGTAATGTCCATAGTCTCCTGAAGACGTCTTCTCACCTTGTGGATTATACTTGGGAGCTCCATGTTCTCCTCAGTAATGTCCATAGTCTCCTGAAGACTTCTTCTCACCTTTTGGATTATACTTGGGAGCTCCATGTTCTCCTCAGTAATGTCCATAGTCTCCTGTAGACGTCTTCTCACCTTGTGGATTATACTTGGGAGCTGCATGTTCTCCTCAGTAGTGTCCATAGTCTCCTGAAGAAGTCTTCTCACCTTGTGGATTATACTTGGGAGCTCCATGTTCTCCTCATTATTGTCCATAGTCTCCTGAAGACGTCTTCTCTCCTTGTGGATAATTCTTGGGAGCTGCAATTTCTCCTCATTATTGTCCATAGTCTCCTGAAGACGTCTTCGCTACATGTTATCCTCAGTAGTGTCCATAGTCTCCTGAAGACGTCTTCTCACCTTGTGGATGATACTTGGGGGGGCTGCATGTTATCCTCAGTAATGTCCATAGTCTCCTGTAGACATCTTCTCACCTTGTGGATTATACTTGGGAGCTGCATGTTCTCCTCAGTAATGTCCATAGTCTCCTGTAGACGACTTCTCACCTTGTGGATTATACTTGGGAGCTCCATGTTCTCCTCAGTAATGTCCATAGTCTCCTGAAGATGTCTTCTCTCCATGTGGATTATACTTGGAAGCTGCATGTTCTCCTCAGTAATGTCCATAGTCTCCTGAAGAAGTCTTCTCTCCTTGTGGATTAAACTTGGGAGCTGCGTGTTCTCCTCAGTAGTGTCCATAGTCTCCTGTAGACGTCTTCTCACCTTGTGGATTATACTTGGGAGCTGCATGTTATCCTCAGTAATGTCCATAGTCTCCTGAAGACGTCTTCTCTCCATGTTGAGTTATACTTGGGAGCTCCATGTTCTCCTCAGTAGTGTCCATAGTCTCCTGAAGACGTCTTCTCACCTTGTGGATTATACTTGGGAGCTGCATGTTATCCTCAGTAATGTCCATAGTCTCCTGAAGACGTCTTCTCTCCATGTTGAGTTATACTTGGGAGCTCCATGTTATCCTCAGTAGTGTCCATAGTCTCCTGTAGACGCAGCTCCCAAGTATAATCCACAAGGGGAGAAGACGTCTTCAGGAGACTATGGACACTACTGAGGATAACATGGAGTTCCCAAGTATAATCCACAAGGGGAGAAGACGTCTTCAGGAGACTATGGACATTACTGAGGATAACATGCAGCTCCCAAGTATAATCCACAAGGGGAAAAGACATGTTCTCCTCAGTAATGTCCATAGTCTCCTGAAGACGTCTTCTCACCTTGTGGATTATACTTGGGGGCTGCATGTTATCCTCAGTAATGTCCATAGTCTCCTGTAGACGTTTCTCACCTTGTGGGGTTATACTTGGGGGCTGCATGTTATCCTCAGTAATGTCCATTAGTCTCCTGTAGAGACTTTTCCCCCTTGTGGATTATACTTGGAGCTGCATGTTTCCTCAGTAGTGTCATATCTCCTGAGACGTCTTCTCCCCCTTGGGGATTTTTACTTTGGGAGCTGCATGTTTTTCCTCAGTAATGTCCATAGTCTCCTGTGACGACTTCTCACCTTGTGGATTATACTTGGGAGCTGCAATGTTATCCATCAGTAATGTCCATAGTCTCCTTGAAGACTTTCTCACCTTGTGGGTTTTTACTTGGGAGCTGCATGTTCTCCTCAGTAATGTCCATAGTCTCCTGAAGACGTCTTCTCACCTTGTGGATTATACTTGGGAGCTCCATGTTCTCCTCAGTAATGTCCATAGTCTCCTGTAGACGACTTCTCACCTTGTGGATTATACTTGGGAGCTGCATGTTCTCCTCAGTAATGTCGATGGTCTCCTGAAGATGTCTTCTCTCCATGTGGATTATACTTGGGAGCTCCATGTTCTCCTCAGTAATGTCCATAGTCTCCTGTAGACGACTTCTCACCTTGTGGATTATACTTGGGAGCTGCATGTTATTCTCAGTAATGTCCATAGTCTCCTGAAGACGTCTTCTCACCTTGTGGATTATACTTGGGAGCTGCGTGTTCTCCTCAGTAATGTCCATAGTCTCCTGAGAGGCTCTTCTCTCCATGTTGAGTTATACTTGGGAGCTCCATGTTATCCTCAGTAGTGTGCATAGTCTCCGGTAGAAGCAGCTCCCAAGGATAATCCACAAGGGGAGAAGACTTCTTCAGGAGACTATGGACATTACTGAGGAGAACATGCAGCTCCCAAGTATAATCCACAAGGGGAGAAGACATGTTCTCCTCAGTAATGTCCATAGTCTCCTGTAGACTTCTTCTCACCTTGTGGATTATACTTGAGAGCTGCATGTTCTCCTCAGTAATGTCCATAGTCTCCTGTAGACGATTTCTCACCTTGTGGATTATACTTGGGAGCTGCATGTTATCCTCAGTAATGTCTATAGTCTCCTGTAGACGACTTCTCACCTTGTGGATTATACTTGGGAGCTGCATGTTATCCTCAGTAATGTCCATAGTCTCCTGAAGACGTCTTCTCACCTTGTGGATTATACTTGGGAGCTCCATGTTATCCTCAGCAATGTCCATAGTCTCCTGAAGACGTCTTCTCACCTTGTGGATTATACTTGGGAGCTGCATGTTCTCCTCAGTAATGTCCATAGTCTCCTGAAGATGACTTCCCCCATGGGATTAAAACTTGGGAGCTGTATGTTCTCCTCAGTAATGTCCATAGTCTCCTGTAGACGACTTCTCACCTTGTGGATTATACTTGGGAGCTGCATGTTCTCCTCAGTAATGTCCATAGTCTCCTGAAGACGTCTTCTCACCTTGTGGATTTATTTGGGGAAACCCTGCATGTATCCTCAGTAGTGTCCATGTCCTCCTGTAGACGTCTTCTCACCTTGTGGATTATACTTGGGAGCTGAAATGTTCTCCTCAGAAAATGTCCAAAGTCTCCTGAAAGAGTCTTCCTCACCTTGTGGATTTATATTGGGAGCTGCATGTTCTCCTCAGTAATGTCCATTAGCCTCCTAAGACGTCTTCTCACCTTGTGGATTATACTTGGGAGCTGCATGTTCTCCTCAGTAATGTCCATAGTCTCCTGTAGACGATCTTCTCCATGTGGATTATACTTGGGGCGTATGTTTCTCCTCAGAAATGTCCATAGTCCCCTGTAGACGACTTCCCCTCCATTTTGGATTATACTTGGGAGCTGTATTTCCTCAGAAATGTCCATAGTCTCCTGAAGACGTCTTCCCACCTTGTGGATTAAATACTTGGGGAGCTGCAAGTCTCCCAGAATGTCCATAGTCTCCTGTAACGCTTTTCACCTTGTGGATTATACTTGGGAGCTGCATGTTCTCCTCAGTAATGTCCATAGTCTCCTGAAGACGTCTTCTCACCTTGTGGATTATACTTGGGAGCTGCATGTTCTCCTCAGTAATGTCCATAGTCTCCTGTAGACGTCTTCTCACCATGTGGATTATACATGGGAGCTGCATGTTCTCCTCAGTAATGTCCATAGTCTCCTCTAGACGACTTCTCACCTTGTGGATTATACTTGGGAGCTGCATGTTCTCCTCAGTAATGTCCATAGTCTCCTAAAAGACGTCTTCTCACCTTGTGGATTTTTACTTGGGAGCTGCATGTATCCTCAGTAGTGTCCAATATACTCCTGTAGACTCTTCCACCTTGTGGATTATAACTTGAGAGCTGCATGTTCTCCTCAGTAATGTCCATAGTCTCCTGAAGACGTCTTCTCACCTTGTGGATTATACTTGGGAGCTGCATGTTCTCCTCAGTAATGTCCATAGTCTCCTGAAGACGTCTTCTCACCTTGTGGATTATACTTGGGAGCTGCATGTTCTCCTCAGTAATGTCCATAGTCTCCTGAAGATGACTTCTCTCCATGTGGATTATACTTGGGAGCTGTATGTTCTCCTCAGTAATGTCCATAGTCTCCTGAAGACGTCTTCTCACCTTGTGGATTATACTTGGGAGCTGCATGTTATCCTCAGTAGTGTCCATAGTCTCCTGTAGACGTCTTCTCACCTTGTGGATTATACTTGGGAGCTGCATGTTCTCCTCAGTAATGTCCATAGTCTCCTGAAGACGTCTTCTCACCATGTGGATTATACTTGGGAGCTGCATGTTCTCCTCAGTAATGTCCATAGTCTCCTGAAGACGTCTTCTCACCTTGTGGATTATACTTGGGAGCTGCATGTTCTCCTCAGTAATTTAGATAGTCTCCTGAAGACGTCTTCTCTCTATGTGGATTATACTTGGGAGCTGCATGTTATTCTCTGTATTTTTCTCCTCAGAGTCTACGTATCGTCATCAGACAACCATAGACGATGAAGCAGTTTCCATGGATTTGCTTGACTCTGCCGGCCATGTAAAGCATTGTTACCTCTTAAGCCGTATTTATTGCTTGGAAACCTAAAGACTTCCAGATAGATGTACAGGAAAAACTAGAAGAGGTGAATTGGAGGCCCACAGTGTCCCGGCTCTCCAGAAGGGTGGCGGTGGGATTTCGGTCACGTTTAATGTGACGCCCTGATGGTGAGCGGGAAGGTTATGCAGGCATTGTACCACAGGTGGAGGAGAAGGTTAGGGTTGAGATCGGGCTCTGGGCAGCACATCGCACCTTCCTCCATGCAGGTGGTGACATCACCGCCCCCCAGATATCAGTTATATTATACAGCAGTGACATCACCGCCCTCCAGATATCAGTTATATTATACAGTAGTGACATCACCACCTCCAGATATCAGTTATATTATACAGCAGTGACATCACCACCCTCCAGATATCAGTTATATTATACAGCAGTGACATCACGCCCTCCAGATATCAGTTATATTATACAGCAGTGACATCACCACCCTCCAGATATCAGTTATATTATACAGCAGTGACATCACCGCCCCCCAGATATCAGTTATATTATACAGCAGTGACATCACCGCCCTCCAGATATCAGTTATATTATACAGGAGGTGACATCACCGCCCCCCAGATATCAGTTATATTATACAGCAGTGACATCACCGCCCCCAGATATCAGTTATATTATACAGCAGTGACATCACCGCCCCCCTCCAGATATCAGTTATATTATACAGCAGTGACATCACCGCCCTCCAGATATCAGTTATATTATACAGCAGTGACATCACCGCCCCCCAGATATCAGTTATATTATACAGCAGTGACATCACCGCCTCCCAGATATCAGTTATATTATACAGCAGTGACATCACCGCCCCCCAGATATCAGTTATATTATACAGCAGTGACATCACCGCCCCCCTCCAGATATCAGTTATATTATACAGCAGTGACATCACCGCCCCCCTCCAGATATCAGTTATATTATACAGCAGTGACATCACCGCCCCCCAGATATCAGTTATATTATACAGCAGTGACATCACCGCCCTCCAGATATCAGTTATATTATACAGCAGTGACATCACCGCCTCCCAGATATCAGTTATATTATACAGCAGTGACATCACCGCCCCCCAGATATCAGTTATATTATACAGCAGTGACATCACCGCCTCCAGATATCAGTTATATTATACAGGAGGTGACATCACCGCCCCCAGATATCAGTTATATTATACAGCAGTGACATCACCGCCCCCTCCAGATATCAGTTATATTATACAGCAGTGACATCACCGCCCCCCAGATATCAGTTATATTATACAGCAGTGACATCACCACCCTCCAGATATCAGTTATATTATACAGCAGTGACATCACCGCCCCCTCCAGATATGTTATATTATACAGCAGTGACATCACTGCCCTCCAGATATCAGTTATATTATACAGCAGTGACATCCCCGCCCCCAGATATCAGTTATATTATACAGCAGTGACATCACCGCTCTCCAGATATCAGTTATATTATACAGCAGTGACATCACCGCCCCCCTCCAGATATCAGTTATATTATACAGCAGTGACATCACCGCCCCCAGATATCAGTTATATTATACAGCAGTGACATCAAAACCCCCAGATATCAGTTATATTATACAGCAGTGACATCACCGCCCCCCAGATATCAGTTATATTATACAGCAGTGACAACACCGCCCCCCTTCAGATATCAGTTATATTATACAGCAGTGACATCCCCGCCCCCCAGATATCAGTTATATTATACACCACTGACATCACCGCCCCCAGATATCAGTTATATTATACAGCAGTGACATCACCGCCCCCCAGATATCAGTTATATTATACAGGAGATGACATCACCGCCCTCCAGATATATTATATTATACAGCAGTGACATCACCGCCCCCCTCCAGATATCAGTTATATTATACAGGAGGTGACATCACCGCCCCCAGATATCATTTATATTATACAGCAGTGACATCACCGCCCCCCAGATATCAGTTATATTATACAGCAGTGACATCACCGCCTCCAGATATCAGTTATATTATACAGCAGTGACATCACCGCCCCCAGATATCAGTTATATTATACAGCAGTGACATCACCGCCTCCAGATATCAGTTATATTATACAGGAGGTGACATCACCGCCTCCAGATATCAGTTATATTATACAGCAGTGACATCACCGCCCCCCTCCAGATATCAGTTATATTATACAGCAGGTGACATCACCGCCCCCCCAGATATCAGTTATATTATACAGCAGTGACATCACCTCAGTTATATTATACAGCAGTGACATCACCGCCTCCAGATATCAGTTATATTATACAGCAGTGACATCACCGCCCCCAGATATCAGTTATATTATACAGCAGTGACATCACCGCCCTCCAGATATCAGTTATATTATACAGCAGTGACATCACCGCCCCCCAGATATCAGTTATATTATACAGCAGTGACATCACCGCCCTCCCCCAGATATCAGTTATATTATACAGCAGTGACATCACCGCCCTCCCCCAGATATCAGTTATATTATACAGCAGTGACATCACCGCCCCCCAGATATCAGTTATATTATACAGCAGTGACATCACCGCCCCCCCAGATATCAGTTATATTATACAGGAGGTGACATCACCGCCCTCCAGATATCAGTTATATTATACAGCAGTGACATCACCACCCCCCAGATATCAGTTATATTATACAGCAGTGACATCACCTCCCCCAGATATCAGTTATATTATACAGCAGTGACATCACCGCCCCCCAGATATCAGTTATATTATACAGCAGTGACATCATCAGTTATATTATACAGCAGTGACATCACCGCCCTCCTCCAGATATCAGTTATATTATACAGCAGTGACATCACCGCCCCCAGATATCAGTTATATTATACAGCAGTGACATCACCGCCCTCCAGATATCGGTTATATTATACAGGAGGTGACATCACCACCCTCCAGATATCAGTTATATTATACAGTAGTGACATCACTGCCCCCCAGATATCAGTTATATTATACAGCAGTGACATCACCGCCCCCCCCGATATCAGTTATATTATACAGCAGTGACATCACCTCCCCCCCAGATATCAGTTATATTATACAGCAGTGACATCACCGCCCCCAGATATCAGTTATATTATACAGCAGTGACATCACCGCCCCCAGATATCAGTTATATTATACAGCAGTGACATCACCGCCCCCAGATATCAGTTATATTATACAGCAGTGACATCACCGCCCCCCTCCAGATATGTTATATTATACAGCAGTGACATCACTGCCCTCCAGATATCAGTTATATTATACAGCAGTGACATCACCGCCCCCCTCCAGATATGTTATATTATACAGCAGTGACATCACTGCCCTCCAGATATCAGTTATATTATACAGCAGTGACATCCCCGCCCCCCGATATCAGTTATATATATATCACATATGACATCACCGCCCCCCAGATATCAGTTATATTATACAGCAGTGACATCACCGCCCACCAGATATCAGTTATATTATACAGCAGTGACATCACCGCCCTCCAGATATCAGTTATATTATACAGGAGGTGACATCACCGCCCTCCAGATATCAGTTATATTATACAGCAGTGACATCACCGCCCTCCAGATATCAGTTATATTATACAGCAGTGACATCACCGCCCTCCCAGATATCAGTTATATTATACAGCAGTGACATCACCGCCCCCAGATATCAGTTATATTATACAGCAGTGACATCACCGCCCCCCAGATATCAGTTATATTATACAGGAGATGACATCACCGCCCTCCAGATATCAGTTATATTATACAGCAGTGACATCGCCGCCCCCCTCCAGATATCAGTTATATTATACAGGAGGTGACATCACCGCCCCCCAGATATCAGTTATATTATACAGCAGTGACATCACCGCCCCCCCAGATATCAGTTATATTATACAGCAGTGACATCACCGCCCCCAGATATCAGTTATATTATACAGCAGTGACATCACCGCCCCCAGATATCAGTTATATTATACAGGAGGTGACATCACCGCCTCCAGATATCAGTTATATTATACAGCAGTGACATCGCCGCCCCCCTCCAGATATCAGTTATATTATACAGGAGGTGACATCACCGCCCCCCAGCAATCATTTATATTATACAGCAGTGACATCACCTCAGTTATATTATACAGCAGTGACATCACCGCCTCCAGATATCAGTTATATTATACAGCAGTGACATCACCGCCCCCAGATATCAGTTATATTATACAGCAGTGACATCACCGCCCCCCTCCAGATATCAGTTATATTATACAGGAGGTGACATCACCGCCCCCCAGATATCAGTTATATTATACAGCAGTGACATCACCTCAGTTATATTATACAGCAGTGACATCACCTCCTCCAGATATCAGTTATATTATACAGCAGTGACATCACCACCTCCAGATATCAGTTATATTATACAGCAGTGACATCACCGCCTCCAGATATCAGTTATATTATACAGCAGTGACATCACCGCCTCCAGATATCAGTTATATTATACAGCAGTGACATCACCGCCCCCCCCAGATATCAGTTATATTATACAGCAGTGACATCACCGCCTCCAGATATCAGTTATATTATACAGGAGGTGACATCACCGCCCCCCAGATATCAGTTATATTATACAGCAGTGACATCACCGCCCTCCAGATATCAGTTATATTATACAGCAGTGACATCACCACCCTCCAGATATCAGTTATATTATACAGCAGTGACATCACCGCCCTCCAGATATCAGTTATATTATACAGCAGTGACATCACCACCCTCCAGATATCAGTTATATTATACAGCAGGTGACATCACCACCCTCCAGATATCAGTTATATTATACAGCAGGTGACATCACCGCCCTCCAGATCTCAGTTATATTATACAGCAGGTGACATCACCCGCCCCCCAGATATCATTATATTATACGAGGACATCCCCGCCCTCCCCCAGATATCAGTTATATTATACAGCAGTGACATCACCGCCCCCCTCCAGATATAAGTTATATTATACAGCAGTGACATCACCGCCCCACTCCAGATATCAGTTATATTATACAGCAGTGACATCACCCCCACCGCTCCAGAATCAGTTATATATAAAAAGCAGTGACATCACCACCCTCCAGATATCATTTATATTATACAGGAGGTGACATCACCGCCCCCCCATATCAGTGATATTATACAGAAGTGACATCACCGCGCCCCCTCCAGATATCAGTTATATTAATACAGCAGTGACATCACAACCCGCCCCACTCCAGATATCATTATATTATACAGCATGACATCAACCACCCTCCAATACAGTTATATTATACAGGAGGTGACATCACCGCCCCCTCGATATCAGTTATATTATACAGCAGTGACATCACCGCCCCCCTCCAGAAATCAGTTAATTATACAGCAGTGACATCACCGCCCCCCCAGATATCAGTTATATTATACAGCAGTGACACACCCCCCCCCAAATCAGTTATATTATACAGCAGTGACCTCACTGCTCTCCAGATATATTATATTATACAGCAGGGACCTCACTGCTCTCCAGATATGTTATATTATAAAAGCATGACATCCCCCGCCCCCAATACGTTATATTATACCAGCAATGACATCAACCGCCCCACTCCAATAATCATTATATATACAGCAGTGACATCACCGCCCCCCTCCAGATATCAGTTATATTATACAGCAGTGACATCACGCCCCACAGATATAATGTATATTATAAAGCATTGAAATCACCACCCCCAGATATCAGTTATATTATACAGCAGTGACATCACCGCCCCCCTCCAGATATGTTATATTATACAGCAGTGACATCACTGCCCTCCAGATATCAGTTAATTATAAAAGCAGGGACATCCCCGCCCCCAGATATCAGTTATATATACAGTAGTGACAACACCCGCCCCCAGATAATCATTATATTATCCAGAAGTGACATCACCGCCCCCCCAGATATCAGTTATATTATACAGGCGTGACATCACCCCCCCCCAGAAATCAGTTATATTATACAGCAGTGACATCGCCGCCCCCCCCCCAGATATCATTATAATTTTACAGGAGGTGACCACCCCCGCCCCCCAGATATCATAATATTATAACAGCAGTGACAACACCGCCCTCCTCTATCATTTATATTCTACAGTAGTGACATCACCGCCCCCCAGATATCAGTTATATTATACAGCAGTGACATCACCACCCTCCCCCAGATATCAGTTATATTATACAGCAGTGACATCACCGCCCCCCAGATATCAGTTATATTATACAGCAGTGACATCACCGCCCCCCCGAGATCAGTTTTATCATAAAGCAGTGACATCAAACCGCCCCCCAGATAATCAGTTATATTATACAGCATTGACATCACCCCCAGCCCCCCAATATCGTTATATTATACAGGAGGTTGACAACCACCGCCCTCCAATATCAGTTATATTATACAGCATGACATCAACCCGCCCCCCAGATTCAGTTAATTAAAGCAGTGACATCACCGCCCCCCTCCAGATATCAGTTATATTATACAGGAGGTATATTACACATTCAGTTCTTGTACTGATGTCTCTTTGGATCATTTTGGAGTTGCTGTCAGTGATACAATGAAGGATAGGTGATCTTGCACCTTGTCCTTCTCCTCTTGGTGGCCGTGCTCTGTGAGCTTTTGTGATCCGTGCTGAGCGTGCAGTCACCGCGCACATGTTGGGCAGATAAACCGGACACTGTCGATCATTAAGCAGCATTCATGAAAATAGAGACTTTATCAAGGCGAGTCCTGAGGGGACTTAGATTAACAGCTTCCAGACATAGCATGTGCCAATACGTCCTAGCGGGAGGTGCGTTCCTGCAAATGGATGTAAGAGGACGTCCTGGAGATCATGCGGGATTACAAGCAAGCCCCGCATGATTACGACATGCCACATCCCCCGCGGCTTCTCCTGCCTGCTCTCGGCTAATGCAGCACGATCGCCGCGGCTGATCTCCTACCAGAGAGCCCGGGGAGTGAAAGAAACATTTCCCGGGCTGTCTGTGACATCACCATGTCTGCAATGTATTGTGGTCATTGCCGGGCATGGGGACTGACCATCGCCATGGAGACCAGTATACAGCAGCAATGCTGTGTACTGATCTCCTGTTGTATGAGTGATCTAAGGATCTGATACAAATCCCCTCTGGGGAAAATTGAAAAAAAGTGTAAAAAATAGAAACAAAAAATAAAATAAAAATACGTACACCACCCTGTTCCCCTTTACAAATGGCAATTGCCCCAAAAAATATGTTGCGTTAATTAATCCCCACAGTGAATGACGTAAAAAAAAGAAAAAACCTGTGATTTTTGTTCATCCCACAGCAAATAAAATGGAATAAAGAGTGATCAAAAACTCATATAAATGCCAAAATGGTGCCAATTAAGGCGTCACTTCATCCCACAAAAAAAAGCCCTTACACAGCTCTGTATACGGAAAATAAAAAAAAAAGGCTATCGGAAGACTGCGATGTATAAATATTGTTTTATACAATAAAAACACTTTTTTTCAACATAAAAAAAACTATATAAACTGGGTATCGCTGTAATCGTATCGACCTACAGAGTAAAACTAATTTGTCACATATACTGCACGGTGAGCCCTATTAAAAATAAAAAACACTGCTAGGACTGCAGTATTTTTCTTCACCCTGCCTCCCAAAAAAACTGATTTAAAACCGATCAAATAGCCTCGTCCCTCCAAAAATTATACTAATAAAAACGTCAACTCGTCCCGCAAAAAACAAGCTCCTACACAGCTCCTTACAAGGAAAAATAAAAAAAATGATGGCTCTCAGACTATGGCAATACAAAAACGTGTTTTCCTTTCTGAATAAAAGTGTTTTTATTGTGTAAAAGCAGTAAAACAAAAAAAATACAGATTGGGCATCGCTATAATCGTATCGACCTGCTGAGTAAAGCTAGCATGTCATTTATACTGCACAGTAGCTGCTATAAAAAACAGTACCAAGATTGCTGTAATTATTTCAAAATGCATCACAAAAACCTTAACGAAAAGTGATCAAAGCGTCATATAAACCCCATAATGGTATCAATAAAAGCATCAACTCATTCCGCAAAAATCAAGCCCCTACACAGCTCCAAAAATAACAAAAAGGTTTGTCAGAAGGGACAACAAAAACTGTTTTTTTTAAAAGTTTTAAATTTTTAAAAAGTAATAAAACAAACTAAAAAAAATTTAAACCTGTAAATTGCCCCACACAGAAAATTTTCTTCATTTAGCCCTCACGGCAAACGCTGTAAAATTGAAACCAAAAACCAAACGGCAGAACTGTGTTATTTTCCCCCCATTTAAGTGGCCCAGTGCTATGAAAACTATAGAACACCTGTGCACTCAAAATACACAATACACCCCCTAGATGAGAACTAGGAGGGGTGTTCAATCCAAAATGGGACGACTTCTGTAAGGTTTCACCCATTCTGGTACTTTGGGGGCTTTGCATGTGTGACATGGCCCCACCAAAATCTGCCTTCCAAATGCCAAATAGTGCTCCCTCCCTTGTATGCCCTGCCATGCGCCCAAACAGCAGGTTACACTCGCGTATAGGGTATTGCCGAACCTCTCCAGGATTCTTTGTAAAAATGAAACCTTTTCAGCTAAAATTGCAGAATGTTGGAAAAAAAGTCTTTATTTTCTCAGCCTAACGCAAAAAAAAATTTGTGAACACTGGGGTCGATATACTCCCTGCACCCCGGATAGTTCCCCTTTAAGGGTGTAGTTTCCAATTGGGTCTTTTTAGGGGAGTTTTTTAATTTTACCCTTAGGGTGTCCGCAAACCTAAATGGGGGCCTAAAACCAAATCATATTAAAAGAGACCCCAAGTCCGGGAGGTCTCCTCCCCCATTCTGGGGCTTTTGGTTGAGCCAAATAGCCCCATAGGCCACAATGGGAATCTCTGAAGCAGCAGAAAAAACGGGGGGAATCAAAAAAGTTGCATTTCCCTGGTCAAATCTATCGTGTTCCTGTGAATAATGGATAAAAATCTGCAAAAAAAAAAAAGAGGAAAATTTGTAAATTTCACCTCCACTTTGCTTTAATTCCTGTGAAACACCTAATGGGTTAACAAACTTACTAAATGCTGTTGTGAATAATATAAGGGGTGAAGTTTATTAGATGGGGTCACTTAAGGGAGTATCTAACACACAGGCCCCTCAAAGCCTCCTCAGAATTGGACTGGTCCTTAAAAAGGTTTATATTTAAAATTTTCTTCATAATTTGCATTTACCGTATATACTCGAGTATAAGCAGAGTTTTTCAGCACAAAAAATGTGCTGAAATACCCGCCCTCGGCTCATTAACTCGATGTCACTGTTTGAGCGCGTTCGGGGCGCTGCGATGGCCCATACACGTACAGGGATAGCTTCGCTATATGCAGCTCCTCAGGGAACGTATATAATCTGACAGACGAGTACAGAGACAGCGTGCTAGGCACTGTGAGGCCCGTACGCTGTCAGCAATCATCTTCCCCGCATGCGATCTCCTCCTCGGAGCGCACACAGGTGAAGAGGAGTATCACTGCGGGGAGAGAGCGAACGCTACGTGCTCCGCAGTGGACTCCGGGCGGGGACGCAGGTAAACTCGCTGAGCTGGTCGGAGCTCCCGGCACATGCAGAGATGTGTCGTCACGCTGCTGTGCGCGGCCTGAGTGAATCACGCGCCTGTGCCGGGAAGACGGGGAGGACAGCGCATAAGTGGGAGGCCGCTGAGAGCAGAGGAGGCGAAGAAGATGCGAGGCAGGCGGAGCGGCGGGGAGCCAGGGTAAGGTGGGGTTTTTTTTTTTCTGTTTTATAACGAGTGCCTTACACCTGCACTAGTACTACCTATTACCTGCCTCGTAGTACTTACCCTATACCTGCACTAGTACTACATATAAGCTACCTATACATGCATACAGTACGATACCTTATACCTGCCTAGTTCTTGACACTATACCTGCAATTAGTACTTCCGAGTATTACCTGCCTAGAGTACTACCTATAAGGCCTACATTTATAAACTGCCAGTTTAGAGTACTATTCCTTTACCTGCCTGAGTACTACCTATAAGCCTTCTATACCTAGCATAGTACATGCCTATACCTGCCTAGTACTACCTTTATGCCTACTATTATTCATGCCTAGTATGCCTATACATGCACTAGTACTACCTTATACTGCATAGTATGCCTTATACCTGCTAGTACTACCTTATACCTGCAGTACTAACCTATAAGAACAACATAATACCTGCACTAGTACTACCATATACATGCCTTAGGTAGCTACCTATAAGCCTACCTATACCTGCCTAGTACATACCTATAAGCCTACCTATACCTGTTTGTACTGCCTATTACCTGCCTAGTACTAACTAGAAGCCTACCTATACCTGCCTAGTTACTACCTATAAGCTACCCTTTACCTGCCCCTAGTACTGCCTATACCTGCCATAAGTACTACCTATAAGCCTACCTATACCTGACCTAGTATCTACTATAATGCCTAGTACTACCTATACCGTGGCCTAGTAATGCCTACACCTGCACTAGAGTACTAACCTATAAGCTACCTTTAACTGCCTAGTACTGCCTTTACCTGCCTAGTACCTACCTATAAGCCTACCTTTACCCTGCCCTGTATGCCTATACCTGCACTAATTATACCTATATAGCCTACCTATATCTGCTAGTACTTACCCTATAAGCCTTACCTATATGTGCCTAGTAACTACCTATAAAGCACTTCCTATACATGCCTAGTACTGCCTATACCCTGATAGTACTACCTTTACACCATACCTATTCCTATAGTACTGGGCCTTATACCTGTCCTCAGTACTACCTATAAGCCTTCCTATACCTGCTAGTTACTGCTTATACCCTGTTCTATAATGCTCTAGTACTACCTATACTGACCAGTACTGCCGTTTTACCTGCCTAGTAATGCCTATACCTGCCTAGTATGCCTATACTGCCTAGTAATGGCCTATACCTGCCTAGTTACTGCATATACCCTGCCTTTAGTACTACAATATACACTGCACTAGTACTCCTTATACTGCTATTATGCCTATACCTTGCCTGAGTAATACCTTATGGCCCTACCCTATACATGCCCTAGTTCTGCCCTATACACTGCACTTGTTTACTACCTATAATGCCTACCTATACCTGCCTAGTATGCCTATACCTGTCCTAGTACTGCTATACCTGCCTAGTACTACCTCTATTAAGCCCTACCTTATATACTGCCTAGTACTACCTATAGCCTACCCTATACCTGCCTAGTACTGCCAACTCTCACCTGCCTTGTACTACCTATAAGCCTACCTTTACCTGCCTAGTACTGCTATACCTGCCTAGCTAATACCTATAAGCCTACCTATACCTGCCTAGTACTACCTTTAAGCCTACCCGTTTACCTGCTTGTATCTGCATATACCTGCCTGAGTACTACCTATAAGCCTACCTATACCTGCCTAGTACTACCTATACTGCCTAGTACTACCCTTTAAGCCTACCTATAGCTTGCATCTGTAATACCTATAAGCCTACCTATATCAGCCTAGTTACTACCGATAAGCCTTTTTTTTTTTCCTTTTATACTAATTGCCTAGCCTGAGTACTTGCCTAGTACCCTGCATCTGAGTACTACTATACAGCATACCTATACTGCCTAGTACTGCCTTATACCGCCTAGTACTGCCTATACCTGCCTAGTACGTACCTATACCTGCCTAGTACTACTATAAGCCTTTCCTATACCTGTAGTACTGCGTATACCCTGTTCTATACCTGCCTTGTACTACCTATACCTGCCCAGTTATGACTATACCTGCCTAGTACCTACCTATAAGGATTCCTGTACCTGCTGACTCAGTACTGGTATACCCTGTCTATACTGCCTAGTACTACCTATACCTGCCCAGTACTGCCTGTATACCTGCCTAGTACTACCTTATAAGCTTCCTATACCTGCACTAGTACTGCGTATATACCCTGTCATATACCTTGCCTAGTACTACCTATACCTGCCTTGTACTCCTCTATACCTGCCTAGTACTGCCTATACCTACTTTACTACCATATAAGGCCTTCTCGATTACCTGCTAGTACTTGCTATTCAACGGTTTCTATACCTGCCTTCTAGTTAGTTACTACCTATACTGACAAGTACTGGCTTATACCCTGCATAGTATACCTATAGTAACTATACCTGCCTAGTTTATGCATATACACAGCCTAGTACTACCTATACTGCCTAGTACTGCCTATACTGCCTAGTAATACCTATAAGCCTTCATATACCTGCCTAGTACTGCCTATTACCCTGCTATACTGCCTGTAACTACTACACCTGCCCAGTACTGCCTTAACCTACCTAGTACAACCTATACATGCTATAGTACTGGCCTATAGCCTACTAGTACTGCCGGTTACCTGCCTAGTAATACTATCAAGCCTACCTTATACTGCATAGTACTGCCTATAGCCTACCATATACCTGACCTAGTCACTGCCTATAGCCTACCTATACTGCCATAATACTGCTATACCAGCCTATAATGACCTATTACCTGCCTATACCCTGCCTATGTGGACCTATACCTTCCTATGGGGGCAATTACTGCCTATTAGGCTGCCTTAGGGCGTACATATAGCTGATATTACCAGCCTATGGGGGACATTAATATGCCTTTATACATGCCTATTAACCTGCCTATGGGGGACATTAAACTGTCTATATTGCACTATGGGGGACATTTAACTGCCTTATACCAGCCACTACCTGATATGGGGACATAATGCCTATTGTAATTTATTTGGAATTCTATTTTTATTTTTAAAATTCACCGTAGCGCTGCATTTTCCACCCTAGGCTTATACTCGGTCTAATAAGCTTTCCCGGTTTTTGTCGGCAAAAGTAGGTGCCTCGGCTTATACTCGGGTCGGCTTATACTCGAGTATATACGGTATATATGTGTCTATTATTAGGAGTGTGGTGCAACGCCCCCAAAATGCCCCTCATGTTAGAAAGTGTCGAGTCTTGACGAAACAAAGGGCGCCCAACTCATACATTCATTTTTTACTATTTGCCCATGGGCAAACATTACACTCTATAGTTCTCAAGAATATTAAAGCACTAAAACTTAACTTTTATTATATACAACACTTAACCTCTATAAACACTTCGTAAATATAGGTATTAAAACTCACTCTTTGTTCTCTTAGTAGATTCACATATTTTTGAGATTATTTCACTATGCGCATGAGACATCGTAGACTGCTCACTTAGGCGCATTTTACACTAGAAAAGGGTAAAAGAAACACGATCATACAGGTCTCCCTTAGAGAGAGGCTTTACAGCAGCTTTATACACATAGGAGCCTTAAAGGGGTTTTGCTACGAAGTAAAATTGACGTGGGAAGCTTGCAAATTAAATATTAAACTTTTTCACCATTCTCCTTATAAAGATTTGCACCATTTTTGCTTTAGCTCCCCTTTTAGGGGAGCCATTGTTTACAGCTCGTCTCCAGGGGATACGACCAGGGCTGCGAGCTCCTCAGTCCTGGTCGCACATGCCCAGGCATAACCTCTCCTCTCAGACAGCTCCTGAGTGTTCAACCCCCAGGTGCTGTCACTCTATCCTGTCCTCTGTACTCCTTATTAATTATGAAAACATTGAAAATAAATTAAAAAAAGGAACCTCAATGAGCATGATGTATTGATAAAGAAAAAAAAAATCCATGGGTTTGGTTCCTGCAGGGATTTGAACCTAGGACCCTTGTGTCGGGAGGTAAAAAGCATTACCTCTAGGCTACAGTGTAGCTATTTGTACCTCTATAAATAAACAGACCTTTCTTTGACTACAGAGAGGAAAGGCCTGTGATGTCATCCTGCTGGGTCACATGATATCCAATTCAAACAAATACCACACGCCCCCCTTCTGAGCACACAGAGCTGAAGAGCTGGATGCAGAAGCTATGAAATGAGATCGCGGCAAAACCCCTTTAAGACTGACTCAGTCCCAGTGACTTCTATAGGAGAGTTTTCTAGGCTCTGTGACCCGGGAAGAAGTCAGTATGCAGGGAGGAGAGAGGGGGAGCTGTGACATCTCCTAATGTCAGTGGTGGATCCTGTGTTATCAGCTTTCAGGGTAACCCTGCTTGTACTGATAACGAGGAGACACTGAGAACTGCAGGATGTAAGAATTAATAAAAAATATTGAAAATGATATGTAAAATAAAAAAAAATAACCAATAAGTCATAAAAATGTGTTTAACATAAAAACAAGAGAGTTAAAGTAATTTTTTGATTACACATTCCCTTTGAGACCGAGCAAAAGAGTCCACAAATACCTGTGAATCAGTTTATCATTAATAAGAGAGTACACTACATAAAGATGTCCGCCAACTTTATACCACTGTCACTTCTTTGCTTTGGAATATAAAACGCCCCCGGATAGCCCTAGCAAAACTGATACCCCAAGGGAATAGGGGGGGGGGGCTGAATTTGCAGAATCTGAGTGTGTATAATCTAGCCAGCCTCCTGCGTCACGGATTGGGTTAAACAGTCTTCCAGATATTCCAATCTCTCTACTGAGGCGGCACTGGTTCACCCATGGACGCTTCCAGGCCAACTCTCAACCAAATATTACTGCTCTTCCTATGGTGGCGAAACATAGACTCATTGTGAGGGACACGATCGGAGCCTGGAAGGCCTGTAGAACCCTGTTCTTTCTGCCCTACCAGACCAGTAGATACCTTCCTATCTCTGGACACCCAGAATTCAAACCTGGCCTTGATAACCCCCAATTTAAAGTCTGGAGGAGTAAAGGGATCTTAACTATTTCCCAGCTTATTCACCCTTCCCACCAACGGATTTACTCTCTCTCAGAATTATCTCAAAAATATACCTTGCCACCATCGCATTTTTTGGCTTACTCCCAAATAGTGAGTTTTTATAGAAGGACATGAGGCCGTCTCATTTTAAGTTGAATGCTTTTGATAATGTTATCGGCCCTACTTCTTCAACAGACCACTCTCTATCAGCGCTATATGCTGGTCTTCGTAGGGGTTCAGAAGACGAGGGGCCTTGCAGGATTTTTGCTAAGTGGGAGAAGGTCTACCCTAACCAGGAGATCTCTGATACAATTCTCCAGGGATGGCTGAAGATCCATAAATATATAGTTAATGAGAAGTGGAGGGACACATTCTTTAGAATTGCCCATTCCGCAATTTACGGCTTTAATATCCCCCCCCCCCCCCATCCAGCTTGTCCAGACCGTTTGACGTCCTGCCCCAAGTGTGGCACCCCCCGCACAGATTTTGTCCATAGTATATGGACCTGTGTGGAAACCATGAAGTTCTGGGAGACAGTCATACAAACTCTGAATCTTAAGCTTCGGTGTCATTTAACTTTAGAGCCAACACAGCTCCTGTTCCATAATTTACCACAACATTTTTAGAACCACCCAATTCTGCACATAGTTTTATGAGCGGCTAAAAGAAGCCTGGCCAAATGGTTGGAACCAACTGTCCCTCATTGCAGGAAGTGATATAGGTGGTCAAACATCATCTCGAAATGGACAGAATCAACATCATCAGGACTAAGGAAACCCAATGCTCGAAATTTTTCAAGAAATAGCAGGAGTTCATAGGTAACTTTTACACCCCCCAGGAGATCATGCAGCCTTTTGTCTACACCTCCTGGTATCTCTCCTCTCACCTAGCGGGCAGCTCTGGGGCTTTGATGTCTGTATCCCATAACATGGGAGCTTTACCTCAGCCATATCCTGACACCATGTCCTGGATACTCCCTGGGTAACTGTGCGTCAGAGTTGGGGGTGAATTTGTCCTCTATCTATTTCTCTCCCTCGGGCTTTAGGGGACGGGGGCCGTGTGACGATCCCGCAGCGTTGTATCAGCACAGGATTTGTTTTCACCTTTTATTCCAGACCTTACTTGATTACATAGGTGAATGTGATTATGTCTCATACATAAATGCGTATGGGGACCAATGTTCTGTGTTTTGGGGTTTTTTTTGTTTTTTTTCTTTAGGGAAGATGGAGACTTCTTTTGCTTCATCCTTATTATTATGATGCCAAAGTATGTCATTAGTGCTATTTTGTACTTTCATTGCTTAGTACTTTTCTTATCTGTAGTAATGATGCCTTATATTTCTTTGTGTGTCAAGTAGTATCTCATCTAATGGACAGTTATTATGTTTTTGTTATTGTGAAATTTAATAAAAATTATGTTTACAAAAATAAATAAATAAGAGAGTACACTAGGTATCTGATAACCATAGAATACATAGAAATATAGAGATAACCCAATGGGTCTGGTGCCAACTCAGTATACAAAGTGTAGAGGCAGAATGAAGTATTAAATGCATTCAACAGAGATTGTGTATCCCAAGGCCAGAGACCGATCTAGCGCAACAGCGCCCAGTATGACCCCTGAAGCCCCCACTGGATCTCTATGGAGATTATCACCAGAAGTGGTCGGAGGCAGATCTAGAAACCCTATGGCTGCACCCAGTATAATCCCTATTATCTGTACTGGATCTCTGTGGAGATTATACATCACATGATGTGGTCGGAGGCAGATCTAGAAACCCTATGGCCGTGCCCAGTATAAACCCTACTATCCCTACAGGATCACAATGGAGGTTATATATCACCAGAAGTGGTCAGAGGCAGATCTAGAAACCCTATGGCCGTGCCCAGTATGACCCCTGAAGCCCCCACTGGATCTCTATGGAGATTATCACCAGAAGTGGTCGGAGGTAAATCTAGACACCCTATGGCTGCACCCAGTATAATCCCTACTATCCCTACTGGATCTCTGTGGAGATTATACATCACATGATGTGGTCGGAGGCAGATCTAGAAACCCTATGGCTGCACCCAGTATAATCCCTACTATCCCTACTGGATCTCTGTGGAGATTATACATCACATGATGTGGTCGGAGGCAGATCTAGAAACCCTATGGCCGCGCCCAGTATAATCCCTACTATCCCTACTGGATCTCTGTGGAGATTATACATCACATGATGTGGTCGGAGGCAGATCTAGAAACCCTATGGCTGCACCCAGTATAATCCTTCTTACCCCTATCACTATCCTCTCCTGGATCTCTGTGGAGATTATACATCACATGATGCGGTCGAGAGCAGATCTAGACACCCTATGGCTGCACCCAGTATAATCCCTACTGGATCTCTGTGGAGATTATACATCACATGATGTGGTCGGAGGCAGATCTAGAAACCCTATGGCTGCACCCAGTATAATCCCTACTATCTGTACTGGATCTCTATGGATATTATACATCACATGATGTGGTCGGAGGCAGATCTAGAAACCCTATGGCTGCACCCAGTATAATCCCTATTATCTGTACTGGATCTCTGTGGAGATTATACATCACATGATGCGGTCGGAGGCAGATCTAGAAACCCTATGGCTGCACCCAGTATAATCCCTACTGGATCTCTATGGAGATTATACATCACATGATGTGGTCGGAGGCAGATCTAGAAACCCTATGGCCGTGCCCAGTATGACCCCTACTATATGTACTGGATCTCTATGGAGATTATATATCACATGATGCGGTCAGAGGCAGATCTAGAAACCCTATGGCTGCACCCAGTAAGACCCCTACTATTCCTACTGGATCTCTATGGAGATTATATATCACATGATGTGGTCGGAGGCAGATCTAGAAACCCTATGGCCATGCCCAGTATGACCCCTACTATTCCTACTGGATCTCTATGGAGATTATATATCACATGATGTGGTCGGAGGCAGATCTAGAAACCCTATGGCTGCACCCAGTATAATCCCTACTATCCCTACTGGATCTCTGTGGAGATTATACATCACATGATGTGGTCGGAGGCAGATCTAGAAACCCTATGGCTGCACCCAGTATAATCCCTACTGGATCTCTGTGGAGATTATACATCACATGATGTGGTCGGAGGCAGATCTAGAAACCCTATGGCCGTGCCCAGTATGACCCCTACTATATGTACTGGATCTCTATGGAGGTTATATATCACCAGAAATGGAAGGAGACACGTTTTCTGGACAATCAAGCACAGTAATACTGTGGTTATTAAACCAGGTATTGGTACTGTTAGCAGTCAGGACCGGTGTCAAAATGAAATGAGCATCTCCCTAAAGCTTGTCAGCAGAGGGAAGCATGAAGTGCCTTAAAATGTCCTGGTAGACGGCTGTGCTGACCTTGGACTGGATATAACACAGTGGACTAACACCAGCAGATAACATGGCTCCTCAAACCATTGCTGACTGTGAAAATTTCCCACTGAACCAAAAGCAGCTTGAATTATGGCCTCTCCACTCTTCCTCAAGACTGCGACTTTGATTTCCAAATTAAATGCAAAATTTACTTTCATCTGAAAACGGGACATTGGACACTGAGCAACAGTCCAGTCCTTTTTCTCTTTGACACAGGTCAGATGCTTCAATTGTCTCTGGTCATGAGTCTGAGGACAATCAGTCCTGTTCTTTTCTTAGCCAGTCAGACCTTCCGATGGTGTCTCTGGGTCATGGAGCTCTGAGCACAGTCCTGTCCTCCTGAGCCCAGGTGAGACACTTCCAATGGTGTCTCTTGGTCATGGAGCTCTGAGCACAGTCCTGTACTTCTTCTCCTGAGACCAGGTGAGACACTTCAGATGGTGACTCATGGTCATGGAGATCTGAGCACAGAACTGTCCTTCTCCTGAGCCCAAGTAAGATGCTTCTGACAGTGTCTCTGGGTCATGGAGCTCTGAGCACAGTCCTGTCCTTCTTCCTCTTAGTCAAAGTCAGATGCTTCTGAGGGTATATCTAGGTCATGGAGCTCTGACCACAGTCCAGTCCTTGTTCTTCATAATCCAGGTAAGATGCTTCTGACAGTGTCTCTGGGTGATGGAGCTCTCAGCACAGTCCAGTCTTTGTTCTCCTGAGCCCAGGTAAGAAGCTTCTGATGGAGTCTCTGGGTCATGTAGCTCTGAGCACAGTACTCTCCTGCTTATCCTTAGTCCAGGTCAGACGCTTCTGATGGTGTCTCTGGGTCATGTAGCTCTGAGCACAGTTCTATCCTTGTTCTCCTTAGTCCAGGTCAGATGCCTCCGATGGGGTCTCTGGGTCATGGAGCTCTCAGTACAGTCTAGTCCTTGTTTATTTAGCCCAGATCAGATGCTTCTGATGGAGTCTCTGGGTCATGGAGCTCTCAGCACAGTTCTATCCTTGTTCTCCTTAGTCCAGGTCAGACGCTTCTGATGGTGTCTCTGGGTCATGTAGCTCTGAGGACAATCCAGTCCTTGTTCTCTTTCTTAGCCCAGGTCAGACGCTTCAGATGGTGTCTCTGGGTCTTGGAGCTCTGAAGACAGTCAGATCCTTGTTCTCTTAGCCCCGGGCAATCCTCCGATGGGGTCTCTGGCCCAGGGACCTCATTACAGTCTAGTCCTTGTTTACTTAGCCAGATCAGATGCTTCTATGGAGTCCCTGGTCATGGAGCTCTCACACAGTTCTACCTTTTTCTCCTTAGTCCAGGTCAGACCTTCTGATGTGTCTCGGGCCATGTACTCGGGAACAGTTCTACCCTTTCCCCTTAGTCCAGGTCGGGACGCTTCTGATTTTTCTCGGGGTCATGTAGCCAAAGGGACGCAATCCTTGTTCTCTTTAGCCCAGATAAGTCACTTCTGACGGTGTTACTCTGGATTATGAGCGGCTTGACACAAGGAATGCAACTGTTGTAACCCATGTCTTAGATACATGTGTGTTGGTTCTTGAAGCACGGACTCCAGCTGCAGTCCACTCCTTGTGAATCTCTTCCAAATTCTTGAATGTCCTTTTCTTGACCATCCTTTCAAGGCTGCGCCCATCCCGGTTACTTGTGCAGTTATTTCTACCACACAACTTTAGAGATTTGAAGTGGTTCAAAGAGATGGACGAGTCACAGCGGAGTCAGGATTTCATAAAGCATTATGGAATAACCGTACATCACAGGCACACCCCAGTTTCATATTTTTAAATATCACTTGTAAGACCCGCGGGCAGGCAGAAACGGAAAACTGGTACCAGGAACAGAGCACCAAACCAGTTTTTGGTACTCAGTCGTAGCTTAGGCCCATACAGTTCTGATGGTATCACTGGCTTGACTCTGTCCTATTTCCCTGCCAGTATATGGCCCATTCCAGTGTTACAAGCTGGAACCAGCATGGCCCTGGAAGGATGAGTGTGCAGACCGTCCCAGATGTGTGACAGGGATGTGATGTAGGGTGTCCCAGTATGGTTAAAAGTCTGAGCCCATCTGGGCCCAGAGTCATCTCCATTGGGAAAGGGGGTTATGCCGAGCATACCTGGAGCTTCCATAAGGCTGCATTCACCCCCTTATGTGTGCCCAGCAAAAGGCCAACCTAAGGTAACTAGATACATCTTGCCTCTTCTGTTGACTGTACCCATATCCTATTTGTGTTTGCACATCTGACCAGTATATGTATAGCTGTATCCCTGTGTATGTACTGTTTTTCTAGTGCACTCACAACGCATTTAAATTTACAAACTTGAGCTGGTCTGGTGTCTTGATCGCCACAATCCCTAGTGTCCGTTTTTCTCAGTCTCTAATATGTCACTACCCAAGGCCGGTTCCTGGCCTGGCTTGGAGTCTGTAATGGACCATGCTTATTACTAACGAGGAACTTGTGGCAGTCTACCAGGTTGGCAGGTCTACCAGGTTGTTCACTTGTGAGAGCTCTCCCAGCTTTTAAGGGTTGCGGGTGAGGGGGTATCCCCTCGCACTTCCTGGGTCTTCCTGTGCCCATGTGGACAGGGATGAACTGTTTAACTGTATCTGGCTGACCTTGCATACCCCGTGGGAGAGCGCATGTCGCGATTCACCCCAAGTCAGGCTGTCGACTATCAAGTGGGTGCGGGCTTTCCTGACACATGCTTTAATGCAGCACTCTGTAATCAGCCAACTTCTTCAGCAATGACCTTTTGTGGTTACGCTTCTTGTTGAAGCTGTCAATGACTGTCTTCTGGACATCTGTCAAGTCAGCAATCTTCCCCATGATTATGCAGCTACTGAACCAGACTGAGGGAAATGTAAAGGCTTAGGAAACCCTTGTGTGGGACACATGAGGGAACAATATTCCCACATTATTCTCATTTAATGAGATACTGAGTTCTGGGTTTTCATTAGCAGTAAGCCTAGAAATAAACAATTGAAATATATTGTTCTGAGTGTAATAAGTCTTTACAATATACGAGTTTCTCTATTTGACTTCAATTACAGACAAATTAACTTTTCGATGATATTGTAATTTGATTACATGCACTAGTAGAAACCCTATGACAACCCCCAGCTTATCGTAACTGGATCTCTATGGAGATTATGCAGCAGAACAGGAGACACTAGCTAGAACACAATAACCTCGCAAAGAAGTACAAGGTTAAATCGGAAGTCCAATAAAAAATAGTGGAGAAAAAGGACCAAAGCTGAGAGAACTCGGAACTAGACAAGGTTCAGCACAGAAGCTGGCCAGAGAGCAAATTAGCGCAGTGGGAAAGCTGTGACTTGAGATACAGGAGCCTCTGCATTCAAGTCCTGACGCATTTTATCGTCACTTTGCTCTTTACTATTCTCACTGGAACTCTATGGAGATTGTAAATCATAAGCTATAGAAACCTTATGGTATTTACCAGTTTATCATCACTTTTGTCCTCTTTTCCACCACTGGATCTCTATGGAGGTTATACATCATAAGATGTGGTTGGATGCATATATAGTAACCCTATGGTAGCCACCAGTTTATCATCACTTTGCTCCTCTTTTCCACCACTGGATCTCTATGGAGGTTATACATCATAAAGTGCGGTTGGAGGTAGATGTAAAAGCAAAAAATGAAAAAAAGAGAAATATTTAATCACCCAAGTCAGTACATGCTACGTTTCAGCTCCTCCAAGCACATTTTTTTGGGGAGTTTTGGAGATATAGTAATCCTATGGTAGCTACCAGTTTATCGTCACTTTGCTCCTTAGTATCCTCCACTAGATCTCTGTGGAGAATATACATCATAAACTGTAGTCGGAGGTAGATAGTAACCCAATGGTAGCAACCAGTTTGTCATCACTTTGCTCCTATGGAGGTTATATATCATAAGCTGTGGTCAGAGGTAGATATAGTAACCCTATGGTAGCAACAAGTTTATAGTCCCTTTGCTCCTATGGAAGTTATACACTATAAGCTGTTGTAGGAGGTAATTATAGCAATCCTATGGTAGCCACCAGTTTAGCCTTACTTGGCTCCTTAGTATCGCTCACTGGATCTCTATGGAGATTATACATCCTAAGCTGTGGTCAGAGGTAGATATAGTAACCCTATGGTAGCCATCAGTTTATCATTACTTGGCTCCTTAGGATCCCCCACTGGATCTCTATGGAGATTACACATAATAAGCTGTGGTCGGAGGTAGATATAGTAACCCTATGGTAGCCACCAGTTTAGCATCACTTGGCTCCTTAGTATCCCCCACTGGATCTCTATGGAGATTACACATCATAAGCTGTGGTCGGAGGTAGATATAGTAACCCTATGGTAGCCACCAGTTTAGCATCACTTGGCTCCTTAGTATCCCCCACTGGATCTCTATGGAGATTATACATCATAAGCTGTGGTCGGAGGTAGATATAGTAACCCTATGGTAGCCATCAGTTTATCATTACTTGGCTCCTTAGGATCCCCCACTGGATCTCTATGGAGATTACTTAGTAATGGTCGTGTTGGTAATTTTTTGGTATCTGTCTGTAATGAGTGCGAGATATTAAAACACTGATGAAATGACCTCTGTCTTGGACATGAAACATCACAGCCCCCAGGATTTAATTGTCTAACCTTAATTTCTCGTTTGATCACGATGTCCGTTTTATCATTGACACGAAGAGTCAGGAGCAGAGATTTATTGCTGTTGCGTCATCATAAGCAGAATTGAATAAGCAGCTCCATCCCTTCCGCACCCACGCAGTTATCAAAGGTTTCTATTGAAACGTCAGGAACAGGTGTCCTTGGGAAAAATCAAAGGGCCTTGTAAAGAGAGGTGCACATGTTGTTTTACTTCTGGCGTATAATGGAAGCCTCAGTGCCAGCCAAGGTTTTCACACTCCTAAACCCTTGGATATGCTGTGGTTCTCGCTACGTTTCTTGTTTTGTCCAAAGGCTTACGGGTGAATACATACATGGCTTGAGATGTACATGACTCCAACATCTAGGTTGTGTATACACTGCCAGATGGGTATCTTATTTTCTGCTAAAACATGGTTAATATCCTGTAGGTTGCCCCCTGTGTCTTGACTTTGTAGATCCTAATCTTGTAAATATATCGCCCAAACTGCAATGAGGACTAACAGTTAGTAAATGGCTTGCATTGATGCTCAGAAAGATTTAAGAAGAGCGGGTTGTGTTGGCTTTAAATGTGGGAAAGAAAAAATGTAAGGTTTAAGAAAATATTAGGTTTCCCATTGATTCTTGGAGCATATATGGGACATAGATATATGGCCTAGATGAAAGAGTGTTGGATCTGTATCCACTAGATCTATAGAGAGAAGGGATCTGTATCCACCAGATCTATAGAGAGAAGGGATCTGTATCCACGAGATCTCTAGAGAGAAGGGATCTGTATCCACTAGATCTATACAGAGAAGGAATCTGTATCTGCATCAGATCTATAGAGATAAGGGATCAGTATCTGCACCAGATCTATAGAGATAAGGGATCAGTATCTGCACCAGATCTATAGAGAGAAGGGATCTATATCCACCAGATCTATAGAGAGAAGTGATCTGTATCCACCAGATCTATAGAGAGAAGGAATCTGTATCCTCCAGATCTATAGAGAGAAGGAATCTGTATATGCACCAGATCTATAGAGAGAAGGGATCTCTGTATCCGCACCAGATCTATAGAGAGAAGGAATCTGTATCCACCCGATCTATAGAGAGAAGGAATCTGTATCCTCCAGATCTATAGGGAGAAGGGATCTGTATCCACCAGATCTATAGGGAGAGGTGTCTGTATCCCCCAGATTTTAGGAGAAGGGATCTGTATCCACCAGATCTATAGAGAGAAGGATCTGTATCCTCCAGATCTATAGAGAGAAGGGATCTGTATCCTCCAGATCTATAGAGAGAAGGGATCTGTATCCACCAGATCTATAGAGAGAAGGGATCTGTATCCACCAGATCTATAGAGAGAAGGGATCTGTATCCACCAGATCTATAGAGAGAAGGAATCTGTATCCACCAGATCTATAGAGAGAAGGGATCTGTATCCACCAGATCTATAGAGAGAAGGAATCTGTATCCACCAGATCTATAGAGAGAAGGGATCTGTATATACTAGATCTATAAGAGAAGGGATCTGTAATCCACCAGATCTTAGAGAGAAGGAATCTGTATCCACCAGATCTATAGAGAGAAGGGATCTGTATCCACCAGATCTATAGAGAGAAGGGATCTGTATCCACCAGATCTATAGAGAGAAGGGATCTGTATCCACCAGATCTATAGAGAGAAGGAATCTGTATCCACCAGATCTATAGAGAGAAGGGATCTGTATCCACCAGATCTATAGAGAGAAGGGATCTGTATCCACCAGATCTATAGAGAGAAGGGATCTGTAACCACCAGATCTATAAAGAGGAATCTGTATCCGCACCAGATCTATAGAGAGAAGGGATCTGTATCCACCAGATCTATAGAGAGAAGGAATCTGTATCCACCAGATCTATAGAGAGAAGGAATCTGTATCCACCAGATCTATAGAGAGAAGGGATCTGTATCCACCAGATCTATAGAGAGAAGGGATCTGTATCCACCAGATCTATAGAGAGAAGGGATCTGTATCCACCAGATCTATAGAGAGAAGGATCTGTATCCTCCAGATGTATAGAGAGAAGGAATCTGTATCCACCAGATCTATAGAGAGAAGGAATCTGTATCCTCCAGATCTATAGAGAGAAGGAATCTGTATCCACCAGAACTATAGAGAGAAGGGATCTGTATCCACCAGATCTATAGAGAGAAGGAAAACTGTATCTCCCAGATCTTTAGAGAGAAGGGATCTTTATCCTCCAGATCTTAGAGAGAAGGAATCTGTATCGCACCGATCTTTTAGAGAGAGGGATCTGTATCCACCAGTTTATTAGAGAGAAGGTATCTGTATCCACTAGATCAATAGAGAGAAGGAATCTGTATCCACCAGATCTATAGAGAGAAGGAATCTGTATCCACTAGATCTAAAGAGAGAAGGGATCTGTATCCACAAGATCTACAGAGAGACGGAATCTGTATCTGCACCAGATCTAGAGAGAAGGATCTGTTTTCCGCACAGTTCTATGAGAGAAGGAATCTGTATCCACCAGACTTATAGAGAGAAGGAAACGTATCCCCCAGAAACTATAGAGATGAAGTGAATCGTATCCGCAAACCCGATCTATAGAGAGAAGGATCTGTATCCACCCGATCTATAAAGAAGGAATCTGTATCCACCAGATCTATAGAGAGAAGGAATCTGTATCCACCAGATCTATAGAGAGAAGGATTCTGTATCCACCAGATCTATAGAGAGAAGTGATATGTATCCACCAGATCTATTTGAGAGAAGGAATTTTGTATCCCACCAGATCTATAGGAGAAGGAAACTGTATCCGCACCAGATCTATAAAGAGAAGGAATCTGTATCCACCAGATCTATAGAGAGAAGGGATCTGTATCCGCACCAGATCTATAGAGAGAAGGGATCTGTATCCGCACCAGATCTATAGAGAGAAGGGATCTGTATCCGCACCAGCTCTATAAAGAGAAGGGATCTGTATCCGCCAGATCTATAGAGAGAAGGGATCTGTGTCCGCAGCAGATCTATAGAGAAGGAATCTGTATCCACCAGATCTATAGAGAAAAGGAATCTGTATCCACCAGATCTATAGAGAGAAGGAATCTGTATCCACCAGATCTATAGAGAGAAGGGATCTGTATCCGCACCAGATCTATAGAGAGAAGGGATCTGTATCCACCAGATCTATAGAGAGAAGGGATCTGTATCCGCACCAGATCTATAGAGAGAAGGTGCTGTTTGTGGCCGGCCTGGCCTTCGTCATCGGGCTGGAGCGGACGTTCCGCTTCTTCTTCCAGAAGCACAAGGTGAAGGCGACGGCGTTCTTCCTGGGCGGGGTCTTCGTGGTTTTGGTCGGGTGGCCCCTCATCGGGATGGTACTGGAGATCTTTCTGTTCTTCACTCTTTTAGTGAGGCCGGGGTGGGGGCCCGCGTGTGGGGGCATGGGCTGCTATCAGGTGGGCCGGGGGGCTGGGGGCTGCAGTTTCTGGGGGAGGGGTCCTGCTCTTTAGGTGAGGCCGGGGGGGCTTCAGGTCGGGGGTTCCTGCTCTTCAGGCGAGGCCGGGGCTGCAGGGTGGGGGCCGGGGCTGGGGGGTCAGTGCGGGGGACGGGGTTGCTCATCAGGTGAGGCCGGGGCTGGGGGGCCCCGCAGTTGCTGGGGGAGGGTCCTGCTCTTTAGGTGAGGCCGGGGGGGGCTTCAGGTCGGGGGTTTCCTGCTCTTCAGGTGAGGCCGGGGCTGGGGGGCTGCAGGTCGGGAGGGGGTTCCTGCTCTCAGATCTATAGAGAAGGAATATGTATCCGCACCAGATCTATAAAGAGAAGGAATCTGTATCCACCAGATCTATAGAGAGAAGGGATCTGTATCCGCACCAGCTCTATAAAGAGAAGGAATCTGTATCCGCAACAGCTCTATAAAGAGAAGGGATCTGTATCCGCATCTGATCTGTAAAGAGAAGGGATCTGTATCCGCACCAGATCGATAGAGAGAAGGGATCTGTATTCACCAGATCTATAAGGAGAAGGAATCTGTATCCACCAGATCTATAGAGAGAAGGGATTTGTATCCGCACCAGATCTATAAAGAGGAGGGATCGCTGTATCCGGACCAGATCTATAGAGAGAAGGGATCTGTATCCGCACCAGCTCTATAAAGAGAAGGGATCTGTATCTGCAAACCCGCTTATAAGAGAAGGGTTCTGTATCCGGACCAGATCTATAAAGAGAAGGGATCTGTATCCAACCAGATCTATAAAGAGAAGGGATCTGTATCCAACCAGATCTATAAAGAGAAGGGATCTGTATCCAACCAGATCTATAAAGAGAAGGGATCTGTATCCACCAGATATATAAAGAGAAGGGCTCTGTATCCACCTGATCTATAAAGAGAAGGGATCTGTATCCACCAGCTTTTATTAAGGAAGGGATCTGTATCCACCAGATAAGGGATCTGTATCCGCAACAGATCTATAAAGAGAAGGGATCTGTATCCGCATCTGATCTGTATAGAGAAGGGATCTGTATCCGCACCAGATCTATAGAGAGAAGGGATCTGTATTCACCAGATCTATAGAGAGAAGGGATCTGTATCCGCACCAGATCTCTAGAGAGAAGGGATCTGTATCCGCACCAGAGCTATCGAGAGAAGGGATCTGTATCCGCACCAGATCTATAGAGAGAAGGGATCTGTATCCACCAGATCTATAGAGAGAAGGGATCTGTAACCACCAGATCTATAGAGAGATGGAATCTGTATCCCCCAATTTTAGAGAGAAGGGATCTGTTATCCGCACCAGATTATAGAGAGAAGGGATCTGTATCACCAGTTTTATAGAGAGAAGGGATTTTGTATCCAAACCCGATCTATGAGAGAAGGGATCTGTATCCGCATCTGATTCTGTAAGGAAGGGATCTGTATCCGCACCAGATCTATAGAGAGAAGGAATCTGTATCCACCAGATCTATAAAGAGAAGGGATCTGTATCCACCAGATCTATAGAGAAAAGGGATCTGTATCCACCTGATCTATAGAGAGAAGGGATCTGTATCCGCATCTGATCTGTAAAGAGAAGGGATCTGTATCCGCACCAGATCTATAGAGAGAAGGGATCTGTATCCGCACCATATCTATAGAGAGAAGGGATCTGTAAACGCAACAGATATATAGAGAGAAGGGATCTGTATCCGCAACAGATATATAGAGAGAAGGGATCTGTATCCACCTGATCTAGAGAGAGAAGGAATCTGTATCCACTAGATCTATAAAGAGAAGGGATCTGTATCCGCACCAGATCTAGAGAGAGGAGGGATCTGTATCTGCATCTGATCTGTAAAGAGAAGGGATCTGTATCCGCACCAGATCTATAGAGAGAAGGGATCTGTATACACCAGATCTATAAATAGAGGTAATCTGGATACAACAGATCTATAGAGAGAAGGGATGTGTAGCCACCTGATCTATAGAGAGAAGGAATCTGTAACCTCCAGCTCTATAAAGATAAGGAATCTGTATCCGCACCAGCTCTATAAAGAGGAGGGATCTGTATCCGCACCAGCTCTATAAAGAGGAGGGATCTGTATCCACTAGATCTATAGAGAGAAGGGATCTGAATCCACCAGATCTATAGAGAGAAGGAATCTGTATCCGCATCTGATCTGTAAAGAGAAGGGATCTGTATCCGCACCAGATCTAGAGAGAAGGAATCTGTATCCACCAGATCGATAGAGAGAAGGAATCTGTATCCACCAGATCTATATAGAGAAGGGATTTGTATCCGCACCAGATCTATAGAGAGAAGGGATCTGTATCCGCATCTGATCTGTAAAGATAAAGGGATCTGTATCCAACATATCTATAGAGAGAAGGGATTTGTATCACCAGAAACTAAAGTGAGAAGGATCTGTATCCACCAGATCTATAGAGAGAAGGATCTGTATCCTCCAGATGTATAGAGAGAAGGGATCTGTATCCACCAGATCTATAGAGAGAAGGGATCTGTATCCGCATCTGATCTGTAAAGAGAAGGAATCTGTATCCACCGATCTTAAAAGATAAGGGGTTTGTATCCACCAGATCTTTTAGAGAGAAGGGATCTGTATCCCCAGACTTTTAGAGAGTAGCGATCTGTATCCACCAGATCTATAGAGAGAAGGGATCTGTATCCCCACCAGCTCTATAAAGAGGAGGGATCTGTATCCACTAGATCTATAGAGAGAAGGGATCTGTATCCGCACCAGATCTATAAAGAGAAGGGATCGTATCCGCACCAGATCTATAAGAGAAGGGGTTGTATCCGCCAGTCTAAAAGAGAAGGAACTGTATCCGGACCGATCTATGAGAAAAAGGAAATCTGTATCTGCACAAAAATTTTATAGAGAGAAGGGATTGTATCCCCATCTTTTAGATAAGGATCTGTATCCACAATTCTATAAAGAGAGGGAACGTATCCGGACCAATCTTAGAGAAGGGGTCTGTATCCACCTGATCTATAAAAGAAAGGGGGGGTCGGGATCCACGATTCTATTGAGAGAAGGGACTGTATCCGGGGGCCAGATTATAAAGAGAAGGGATCTGTATCTGCACCAGCTCTATAAAGAGAAGCGGATCTGTATTTCCGCCCAGCTTATAAAAGAGAAGGGATTTTGACCTAGATCTATAAGGAATGGATTTTGTAACCAACCAATCTATAAAGAGAAGGGATCTGTATCCAACCGAACTATAAAAGAAGGGTCTGTATCCAACAGATCTATAAAGAGAAGGGATCTGTACCAACCAGATCTATAAAGAGAAGGGATCGTATCCAACAGATCTATAAAGAGAAGGGATCTGTTTCCAACCGATATAAAGAGAAGGGATCGTATCCAACCCAGTTTATAAGAGGGGATTTTCTGTAGCCACCATGGAATCTATAAAGGAAGGGATCTGTAAACGCATCTTTATCTGTAAAGAGAAAGGGAAATTGTAAACCGCATTGTTGTAAAAGAGAAGGGATCTGTATCCGCATCTGATCTGTAAAGAGAAGGGATCTGTATCCACCAGATCTATAGAGAGAAGGGATCTGTATCCGCACCAGATCTATAGAGAGAGGAATCTTATCCCCCCAGATCTTAGAGGAGGAATCTGTATCCACCAGATCTATAGAGAAGGGATCTGTATCTGCATCAGATCTATAGAGAGAAGGGATCTGTATCCTCCAGATCTATAGAGAAAAGGGATCTGTATCAACCAGATCTATTTTGAAGGAAGGATCTGTATCCAACAGTTCTATAGAGAGAAGGGATCTGTATCCACCAGATCTATAAGAGAAGGGATCTGTATCCGCACAGGGTCTATAGAGAGAAAGGGGTCTGTATCCGCACCAGATCTATAGAGAGAAGGGATCTGTATCGCACAGATCTATAGAGGAAGGATCTGTATCCCACAGATCCCCCATAGAGAGAAATCTGTATCAAAGATCTATAGAGTGAGGATCTGTATCCACCAGCTCATGAGAGAAGGGATCGACCGCACCAGCCTATAGAAGAAGGGATCTTTAAACCGCAACGCTCTATAAAGAGAAGGGTCTGTATCCCCCTCTATCGTAAAAAGAAGGGATCTGTTCGACAGAACTATAGAGAGAGGGTCTGTATTCACCAATTATAAAGAGGGATCTGTATCCACCGATTATAGGGAGGGGTCGTATTCACCAGATCTATAAAGATGGAATCTGTATCCCCCAGATCTAAGAGAGAAGGGGGTTTTTATCCACCAGATCTATTTAAAAAGGAGGGGTCTGTATCTGCATTGATCTGTAAAGGAGGGATCTGTATCCGCACCAAACTATAGAAGAAAGGATCTGTATTCACCCGACTATAAAGAGAAGGAATCTTATCCCCAAAATCTATAAAGAAGGGATTTGACCGCACCAGATCTATAGGAGAAGGGGTCTGATCCGCACCATTATGAGAGAAGGGATTGTATCCCCCCGCTCTATGAGAGAAAGGGGTCTGTTCCGCAACAGCAATAAAGAGGGGGGATTTTCCGCCCCCAACTTAAAGAAAGGGTCTGTATCCCCAGATCTATAGAGAGAAGGGACTGTATCCCCCAGACTTAGAGAGAAGGGAATTTTTATCCCCCAATCTATAGAGAGAAGGGGTCTGTATCCACAGATTTAGAGAGAAGGGATCGTATCCCCAGATCTATAGAAGAAGGAACGTATCCACCGCATAGAAGAAGGGGTCTGTACCACCAGATCTTAGAGGAAGAATCGTAACAAATATCTATGAGAAAGGGATTTTTCCGCACCAAACTTAGAGAGAAGGAATCTGTATCCCAAACTGATTAGAGAGAGAAGGGGGTCTGTATCCCACCTGATCGTAAAGATAAAGGGACTGTATCCCAAATATTATGATTTCCCCCCTTTTTGAATTGGGGAAAAAGGTTCCCCTTTTTTTTATACATGGGATTGGTACCCGTCTGTGACTTTTGAAAAAAGCTGAAGGAAAAAATGAAATGTAAATATTTTTCCCCTTTTTTCTCCCTTTTTTTTGTCCTCTTCCATTATTTTTTCTGTATTCCCTTTGTCTTGCAGGGAAAATCCTCTGCGGGGAAGGCCCTATCCGCTGGGGGGAAAGGGTTTTTTTCATTGTCTATTTTTATCACTGCAGGGGGTTCGAGGACTCATGACTTTAAAATTGTTAGATGAAGTGAAGAAACCAAAAAATGTTACCTTTATCCTGGTGGGAAATAAGGCAGATCTGGGCCACTCGCGTCAGGTCAGCACCGAAGAAGGGGAGAAGCTTGCCAGCGACCTGGCATGCACCTTCTACGAGTGCTCCGCCTGCACCGGGGAAGGGAACATCACCGAAGTGTTTTATGAGCTTTGCCGTGAAGTTAGACGGAGGAAAATGGTTCAAGGAAAAAACAGAAGAAGAAGCTCGACCACTCATGTCAAGCAAGCCCTCAACAAAATGCTGACCAAAATCAGCAGCTGAGACACCAAGGACGGGTCTGGGCAATCAGCTGATGGACTCTGTAGAGCAATGCAGGACCCATGGAAATGCTCTGCACTGTATATATACACTGTATATAGCTGGAGTATCTGTGTGCTGTGTAGAGCAATGCACGACCCATGGCAATGCTCTGCACTGTATATATACACTGTATATAGCTGGAGTATCTGTGTGCTGTGTAGAGCAATGCAGGACCCATGGCAATGCTCTGCACTGTATATATACACTGTATATAGCTGGAGTATCTGTGTGCTGTGTAGAGCAATGCTCTGCACTGTATATATACACTGCATATAGCTGGAGTATCTGTGTGCTGTGTAGAGCAATGCAGGACCCATGGCAATGCTCTGCACTGTATATATACACTGTATATAGCTGAGTATCTGTGTGCTGTGTAGAGCAATGCACGACCCATGGCAATGCTCTGCACTGTATATATACACTGTATATAGCTGGAGTATCTGTGTGCTGTGTAGAGCAATGCAGGACCCATGGCAATGCTCTGCACTGTATATATACACTGTATATAGCTGGAGTATCTGTGTGCTGTGTAGAGCAATGCAGGACCCATGGCAATGCTCTGCACTGTATATATACACTGTATATAGCTGGAGTATCTGTGTGCTGTGTAGAGCAATGCAGGACCCATGGCAATGCTCTGCACTGTATATATACACTGTATATAGCTGGAGTATCTGTGTGCTGTGTATAGTAATGCACGACCCATGGCAAGGCTCCGCACTGCATCTCTACACTGTATATAGCTGGAGTATCGGTGTGCTGTGTAGAGCATGCAGGACCCATGGCAATGCTCTGCACTGTATATATACACTGTATATAGCTGGAGTATCTGTGTGCTGTGTAGAGCAATGCAGGACCCATGGCAATGCTCTGCACTGTATATATATATACACTGTATATAGCTGGAGTATCTGTGTGCTGTGTAGAGCAATGCAGGACCCATGGCAATGCTCTGCACTGTATATATACACTGTATATAGCTGGAGTATCTGTGTGCTGTGTATAGTAATGCACGACCCATGGCAATGCTCTGCACTGTATATCTACACTGTATATAGCTGGAGTATCTGTGTGCTGTGTCCGCCGTTGCTTCTATAAAACCAGCGACACCACCTGCAGGAAGCTAAATCTATTGCTGCACATTTTCTCCATACATTGACCCCAAGTCACACGAATTCCTGGACACAGTGAAACGTAAACCTCATTTATTCAGAAATTGTCATCACAGCGTCACATCCAATCACTAAAGACAACTGCAGGAGAATTTCCAGATCTACAATGGATTTCTTAAGCTTTTCTTTTACGGCCTATGACCAAATAATCAGGGCTTTACATGGTATTTATATCTGATAGTGATACCAATCATCATTTATATAATGCTCATTGTTTGAATACGTCTTTTCTGTAATATAGACCTAACAATGTAACACACTGCCGACTGAAGAAATGAGAAGAACGAGGTAGGGAGATACATGTGGAGAGAGGGTCCTGAGCACAAGAGCTTACAATCTATAAGGAGATAGAAGACACAAGAGGAGTGAGGGCAATGATCATAAGAGCTTACAATCTATAAGGAGATAGAAGACACAGGAGGAATGAGGGCAATGATCATAAGAGCTTACAATCTAGGAGGAGATAGAGGACACAAGAAGAGTGAGGGTCCTGATCACAAGAGCTCACAATCTATGAGGGGAAAGGACACAGGAGGAATTAGGACCCTGATCACAAGAGCTTACAATCTATGAGGAGATAGGAGGACACAAGAGGAGTGAGGGCCCTGATCACAAGAGCTCACAATCTATGAGGGGATAGGACACAGGAGGAATGAGGACCCTGATCACAAGATCTTACAATCTATGAGGAGATAGAGGTCACAAGAGGAGTGAGGGACCTGATCACAAGAGCTTACAATCTATGAGGGGATAGAGAGGACAGAAGAGGAGTGAGGGCGCTGATCACAAGAGCTTACAATCTATATAGCGGAGATAGAGGAGGAGACAAGAGGAGTGAGGGCCCTGATCACAAGAGCTTACAATCTATGAGGAGATAGAGGAGACACAAGAGGAGTGAGGGCCCTGATCACAAGAGCTTACAATCTATGAGGAGATAGAGGAGGACACAAGAGGAGTGAGGACCCTGATCACAAGAGCTTACAATCTATGAGGAGATAGAGGAGGAGACAAGAGGAGTGAGGGTCCTGATCACAAGAGCTTACAATCTATGAGGAGATAGAGGAGGACACAAGAGGAGTGAGGACCCTGATCACAAGAGCTTACAGTCTTTTTGTTATGTCCATTGGCAATACTACAAGAGCCAGCCACTACTGTTATATTTCATGATCCCGTCCTATGTTTTGTGGTGTGTGTAAACTGCATAGAACCCACAGCTTTGTTCCCAATAGTTAGCGTCCGTTTAGCAAAGGATATACACCATTTGCCTTTGTAGCATTGCCTCTCTGTTGTCTTATTGTAACTCCACCAGAAATCAGTGCACACACTATATATCGGAGCCTTAGGCTTCAAACACACAGCATAGGACAAAGGAAAGCCAAAGTTTTTTCGTCAAGTGCAAGACCGTGGCTTTTGTCACCGTTTTTACAAAAACTACAGTCTGTTAACGTTTTATTGCCGTCGGCCTTTACAATGTACGGGAAACCGATGGCGAAATGCAAGACTGCGCTGGAGTTAGGAATATGTTCCAAAATCCGCTGGCGCCATAAAACTAGCTTAAAAAAAAAAAACGACCTGTGTAGACTACAGCTCGATCTTTCTATTACAGTCTATGGGCTTGATAAACGGTCAGATTTTCAGCGGTTTTTAAAATACTAAAACCGCTGAAAATCCGATCGTGTTTGTATGGATTTAGCCTGAAGGTCGGCCATGACAGTATTTTATATATGATGACAGACTTGCGGCAGAAGGGGGCCAGGAATTGTCTTCTTGTGAATAACCGGCCGTTCTAAACTAAAGCTTACTCTTCATGCTCACTGTTGCAATCTATCTTGCAGCCATTTGCCTCCTACCCTACCGCCCAATCTTGCCCCCATTCTGTCCACATCAGATCCTCTCTCGGTCCCTCACCCATGCACGTCTCATGCACTGCTCACTTACTATAACCAACCCAAATCATACACTGCTCATATAAATCACTGAACCGTCTGCTGTCACTTTTCGTTCTCCTGCTTCTCGCTGCAGGGGACGTGTCTCCTAACCCCGGCCCTCCTTCCTCTACTGCTCATCCCACCTCCTCTTCTGCCTCCCACAGAAACACTGTTATATTTATTGTGCATCTTTTTTCCCGTCCCGTTTAAAAAGGCACGCAGGAATCCCCTTCTGTCGTAACGAAATACTGGGTTCAGACCCGTTCCCCTCTAACACCCCCAAACCCGCGCTTCCCCAGAAAAATGGCTCCAACAATCTGACACTGCTTCCCCCGTACTTACAGAAACATGGCTCCGCAACTGACCCCGCTTCCCCTCTGCTCTCACAGAAACATGGCTCCCCCAAAATTTACCCCCGCTTCCCCTGCTGCTCTCACAGAAACATTTCTCCAAATATCTGACACTGCTTCCCCTGCTACTCTCACAGAAACATGGCTCCAACAATCTGACCCTGCTTCCCCTGCTGCTCTCCAGAAACTGGTCCAGCAATCTGACCCCCCCTTTCCCCCGCTGCTCTCACAGAAACATTTTCTTTTCCAAATATCGACACTGCTTTCCCCCCTACCTCACAGAAACATGGGTCCCCAATCTGACAATGCCTCCCCTGCTACTCTCACAGAAACATGGCTCCAACAAACTGATATCCTCCTCTGCTGCCCTCACAGAAACATGGCTCCAAAAACGCACTGCTTCTCCCGCTTCTCACAGAAACTTTTGGGTCCAACAATCTGACACTGCCTCCTCTCTGCCCTCACGAAACAGCTCCAGCAATCTGACACTGCTTCCCCTCGCTCTCACAGAAACATGGCTCCACAATCGACACTGCTTTTACCTGCTGCTCTACAAAACATGTTCCAGCAACTGACACGCTTTACCCCCTGCTCCACAGAAACTGGCTCCCCAATCTGACACGCTTCTCCTCTGCTCTCACAGAAACAGACTCCCGCAAATTTACACTGCTTTACCCGCTGCTCTCCGAAAAAGGCTCCAACAATTGACACTGCTTCCCCTGTACTCTACAGAAACATACTCCAGCAATCCGACACTGCTTCCCCTGGCTCCACAGAAACATGGCCCCACAAACTGATACTGCCCCCCCTCTCTGCCCTCACAGAAAAAGGCTCCAAAAATCTACATGCTTCTCCGCTGTCCACAAAAACATGGCCCCAACAATTCCGACACGCCTCCTCTGCTGCCCTCAAGAAAAAATGGGCCCCGCAATCTGACCTGCCTCCTCTGCTGCCCTCACAGAAACATGGTCCCAAAAATCTGACCGCTTTTCCCGCTTCTCAAAAGAAACAGGCTCCAACAATCGACAGGCTTCTCCTCTGCTCTCACAAAACGACTCCAGCAATTGCACTGCCCCTCTGCTGCCCCCCCAAGAAACATGGCTTTCCCAAAAATCTGACACTGCTTCCCCCGCTGCTCTCACAGAAAAATGTCTCCAACAATCTGACCGCTTTTCCCCCAAGCTCTCACAGAAACAGCTCAGCAACCCGCACTGCTTCTCCTCTGCTCTACAGAAACTGGGTCCGCAACCTGACCTGTTCCCTGTGCTCCACAGAAACAGGCTCCAGCAATCTGACACGGCTTCCCCTCGCCTCACAAAAATGGCTCCGCAATCGAACGCCTCCCCTGCTGCCCCAAAGAAACATGGCTCCCCAAAATGACCCGCTTCCCCTTTGGTGCTTCACAGAAAAAAAGGGTCCAGCAACTGACACTGCCTCCTCTGCTGCCCTCACAGAAACAAGGGCCCCAAAAATTTTGACACGCTTCCCTGCTGCTCCACAGAAACATGACTCCCCAATCTGACACGCTTACCTGCTGCTCTCACAGAAAAACTGACTCCAGCAATCTGACACCTTTACCTCTGCTCCACAGAAACATGGGTCCACAATCTGACACTGCCTCCCCCCTGCCCTCAAAGAAAAAAAAAGGCTCCCGCAATCTGACACTGCTTCACCTTTTGGGTCTCACAGAACATGGTCCAACAATCGACACTGCCCCCTCTGCTGCCCTCCAGAAACATGGCTCCAGCAATCTAACTGCCTCCCCCCGCTGCCCCCACAGAAACATGACTCCCAAAAATCTGACACTCCCCCCTTTCCCCCGCTTTCCCCCCAGAAACATGGTCCTCAATCTGACACTGCTTCCCCCCGCGGTTGACAGAAACATGGCCCAATAAACTGAAAACCGGGTTCCCCTACTGCCCACAGAGCAGGGTCCTACAATCGACACTACTTTCCCCGCTGCCTTTACAGAAACATGGTCCAGCAATCTGACACGCCCCCCTGCTGCTCTACAGAAAAAAGGGGTCCAACAATCTACACTACTTCCCCCCCCTGCTCCACAGAAACATGGTCCAGCAAATTTACACTGCCTCCCCCTGTTCACAGAAACATGGCTCCACAATCTGACCCCGCCTCCCCTGCTGCTCTCACGAGACATGGCTCCAACAATCTACACTGCTTCCCCGCTGCTCCACAGAAAAAGGGTCCGCAAACCGGACCTGCTTCCCCCGCTGCTCTCATAGAAACATGGCTCCAACAATCTGACACCGGGTTCCCCGCTGCCTCACAAAAAATGGCTCCAAAAATCACACTACTTCCCCTGCTGCTCTCCAGAAAAATGGGTTCAACAATCGACACTGCTCCCCCTGCTGCTCTCACAGAAACATGGCTCCAACAATCTGACACACTTCCCCCTGCTGCTCTCACAAAACAGGGCTCCAGCAACTGACACTGCCTCCCCTGCTCCTTTACAGAAACATGGGCCCGCAATCTGACACTGCCCCTTCCCGCTGCTCCACGAAACGGCCCAGCAATCTACATGCCCCCTTCTGCCCCACAAAACATGGCTCCAAAAAATGACACCGCTTCCCCCGTTTCTCTCACAGAAACATGGCTCCATCAATCTGACACTGCCTCCCCTGCTGCTCTCACAGAAAAATGGCTCCAGCAATCTGATACTGCTTCCCCTGCTGCTCTCACAGAAACAAGGGTCCAACAATTGACATGCTTCCCCTGCGCTCTCACAAAAAATGGCTCCAGCAATTACACTGGGGTTTCCCTGCGCCCCCCAAGAAACATGGCTCAGCCAATTTTTGACTTGCCTTTCCCCTGCTGCCTCAAGAAACATGGCTCCAGCAATCTGACACTGCTTCCCCTGCTGCTCTCACAAAACTGGCTCCAACAATCTGACATGCTTTTCCCGTGCCCACAGAAAAAAGGCTCCAGCAATCTGACACGCTTCCCTTTCTGCTCTCACAGAAACATGGGTCCGACAAACTGACACGGCTTTCCCCCCTCCTTCACAGAAACTGGCTCCACCAAACTGACCCCCCCCTGCTGCTCTCACAGCAACATGGCTCCAACAAACTGACCCCGCTTCCCCTGCTACTCTCACAGAAACATGGCTCCAACAATCTGACACCCTTTTCCTCCCCTGCGCTCTAAAGAAATATGGCTCCAAAATCTGAAAATGCTTCCCCCCGCTGCTCTCACGAAAAAATGGGGCCAACAATCTGTATGCTTTTCCCCCGTTGCTCTCACAAAACAGGCTCCCACAAACCGACACTGCTTCCCCCGTTTCTTCACAGAAACAGGCTCCAACAATCTGCACTGCTTCCCTGAAGCTCTCACAAAAACATGGTCCAGCAAAACCTACACTGCTTCCCTGTGCTCTCACAGAAAAAAAGGGGCCCCGCAATCTGAATGCTTCCCCCCCTACTCTCACAGAAAATGGCTCCAAAATCTGCCTGCTTCCCCCCCAAGCTCCACAGAAAATGGCTCCCGAACCCGCAGCTTCTCCCGCTGCTCTCACAGAAACTGGCTCCGCACCGACATGCTTTTGCTGCTCTCACAGAAACATGCTCCCAATCTGACACGGCTTCCCCTCTGCCCCAAGGAACATGGCTCCAACAATCTGACACTGCCTCCTCTGTGCTCTCACAGAAAAATGGGTCCAAAATCTGATACTGCCTCACCTGGGCCTCTCACCTTGGTGGCCTACACTTTTACCTGGGCCTGAGAACAGGGAGGGGGGGAGCGAATACTGCACTTTCAGGTCATTCCCTCCACCCCCCTCACTTTTCCCTCCCTAGGGGCACACCCTCAGACCTTTCGGGCCCTTTTCCCCCCAATCGGGTTGTATACAGACCCCCCCGACCACCCCGCCAGTTTTGGATCTTTTTGCTGCCTGGCTCCCTCATTTCCTCTCTACTGAAATACCCACACTCGCCATGGGTGATTTCAACATCCTCATTGACAACCCCATGTGTCCTACCACCTCTCAGTTTATCTCATAGTTGCCAACTTTTGAAACTGAAAAAGCAGGAGATTGTAGAGGGCGGCGCGCGAGCGCGTGTGGGAAAAAATTACTGGCACGCCATTTTGACGGGGTGCCATGCCCTTCAAAAAACCAAAAACCCCCCCCACCCAACTGCTAAAAGGGTTTGGAAGAAACCAGGAGATGCCCTTTTGGCCAGGGGAGTACCCCCCCCATAACCAGGTAGATGCCCCCTTCTGTGCCAGGAGATGCCCCCCTTTTTTAGCCCCGGGAGAGCCCCCTTTGTTTGCCAGGGAGATGCCTCCCTTGTTAGCCAAAAAGGTGCCCCCCTTTGTTAGCCAGATAGGGCCCCCCTTTTTAGCCAGATTGCCCCCATTGGTCCAGGATGCCCCCATTTTTAGCCAGGTATGCCCCCCTTGTTGCCGGTAGACACCCCATTGTTTTCCAGATATTTCCCCTCTGTTGCCAGGATGCCCCCTCTGTTGCCGGTAGTGCCCCCCCCCCCTTTTTAGCCAGGGAGTGCCCCCTCTGTTGCCAGGTAGACCCCCCCATTGTGGCAGGGAGATGCCCCCCTTTTTGCCCGGTAGACCCCCCCTTGAGGCCCGGTAGTGCCCCCCTCTGTTGCCAGGTAGACCCCCCCCTATGTACCGGAGTGCCCCCCCATTGTACCGGTAGGCCCCCCCCCCCCATTGTGCCCGGTAGGCCCCCCCCTTTTTGCCAGGTAACCCCCCCCCCATTGTAGCCCGGGGGAGCCCCCCTATAACTAATAAAATAAAATAAAAGCCACTTACCTCACCAGGCTCCTGCAGCTCCGGACACCTCTCCTCAGCGTCGCAGGGGGAAGTGAGTGCAGCCGCGCGTCACTTCCCCCTGCAAAACTGAGGTGTATGTACGGCGCACACCGGCGCCGTACATACAGGGGGAGGGAGGAGGGAACGATTCCTGTACTGCTGACTGACAGTGCGGCTGTGGGCGCACAAGTCGTGAAACTCCCGGGCAGGTGAGCGGGCCGCTTCACCCGCCTGTAGAGCGGCCCGGCGGCGCAAGAGTAGCGCACCAGCGCTACTCTTGCGCCGCGGGCCCCCCCGCTGCCTGCTGGCGGCAGGAGGAATGCCAAATCTGCCGGGAGGGCGGGGGACCCCCATTAGCGGGACCCCCCCCGCCAAAAGCGGGAGAGTTGGCATGTATGGTTTATCTTACATCTTCCCTTGGCCTCTCCCAAATTACAGATTCCTCCACCCACAAGGATGGGAACTCTCTTGATCTGGTCTTCTGTCGTTTTTCCTTTATTTCTAACTTTAATAATTCTCCTTATTCGCTCTCTGATTGTAACCTTATCTCCTTCACAATCATTAATTCTCAACCTTCTCTCGACATACCTGCCCATCACACATTCAAAAACTTCTGCTCCATCAACATTCAGGAACTCAGACACCCTGTCCCCAATCTCCTCATAGATGCCCTACAGCCCTCACTGTCCCCAATCTCCTCAAACTACAGTCCCCAATCTCCACCGCACCTCCAGAGTCAGACACCGGCAGCCTTGGCACGCGCTTCAGACTCGCTGTCTGCAGTGATGTTCCAGGTGTGCCGAGCTTCTTGGAAAATCAAGGTTTTCCTCAACTTTTCCCTAAATTAGCTCAGGGCTTCCCCGCGCCCAAACAAGAATATTTATTTGAACTTTCCACCCCTCCCGGGCCCCGGCATGACCCATTAAAACCTGCCCCTCACTTCAAAAAAAATGACTTCCCCGCAAAAAACCATCGCAATCCCCAAGTAAAAACCCCCCTCCCTCCCCTGTCCCAGAATACCCCCCCGCCCCCTCCCGCACGTCCTCTAGTAATTCCCATCCCGTCCCCTCCCCACTCTCAGTAATTCCCATCCGCCCCCCCTTAGTCCCTAGTAAAAACCCCCATCCCGTCCCCACCCCATGTCCTCTAGTATTCTCACCCCCCTTCCCCGCACGCCTTAGTAATTTCCCATCCCCCCAAATCCTCTAGTAATTCCCCATCCTGTCCCCCTCCCCCCGTCCCCTATAATACCCATCCCGTCCCCCCCGAACCCCTCCCTTTAGAAAAATTTCCCATCCCTCCCCCCTTTCCTACTCCTCAAGTAATTCCCCTCCCCCTCCCCTTCTTTCTCCTCTAATAATTCCCCTCCCGTCCCCCCCCGCCGTCCCTTAATACCCTCCCGTCCCCCCCGCACTCCCTAGTAATACCCACCCTCCCCCCCCACTCCCCTATAAATTCCCTCCCTCCCTCCCCGCACGTCCTCTAGTAATACCCATCCCGTCCCCTCCCACGCCTCTAGTAATCCCCTCCTTCCCCCCCCCCACATTTCCCCTATAATTCCCATCCCCTCCCCCCGCACTCCTTTAGAATTCCCATCCCTCCCCTTTCCACCCCTAATAATTCCCATCCCCTCCCCCCCCGCCTTTTCCCAGTAATTCCCCTCCCTCCCCTCCCTTTCATCCTCTAGTAATTCCCATCCCGTCCCCTTTCGTCCTCTAGTAATTCCCATCCCGTCCCCTTACGTCCTCTAGTAATTCCCATCCCGTCCCCTTCCTTACGTCCTCTAGTAATTCCCATCCCGTCCCCTTCCTTACGTCCTCTAGTAATTCCCATCCCGTCCCCTTCCTTACGTCCTCTAGTAATTCCCATCCCGTCCCCTTCCTTACGTCCTCTAGTAATACCCATCCTGTCCCCTCCCGCACGTCCTCTAGTAATTCCCATCCCGTCCCCTTCCCTTCCCCCCTATAATTCCCCCTCCCCCCCTTCCTTCCGTCCTCTAGTAATTCCCATCCCGTCCCCTTCCTTCCGTCCTCTAGTAATTCACATCCCATCCCGTCCCCACCCATACGTCCTCTAGTAAATCCCATCCCGTCCCCACCCTTATGTCCTCTAGTAATACCCCCCCCCCCAAAGTCCTCTAGTAACCCACCCCTCCCCCCCCCCCACTCCTCTAGTAATTCCCCCCGTCCCCTCCCAAACCCTTACTCCTCAAATAATCCCATCCGTCCCCCCCCGCACTCCTTTAGTAATTCCCCTCCCCCCCCCCCCCTTACGTCCTCTAGAAATACCCATCGAGTCCCCTCCCTTATATCCTCTAGTAATTCCCACCCCCGTCCCTCCCTTACGCCTCTAGAAATTTCCCCATCCCCTCCCCCCTTTACGTCCTCAGTAATCCCATCCGCCCCCCCACCCGCACGTCCTCTAGTAATTCCCATCCCGTCCCCTCCCTTACGTCCTCTAGCAATACCCATCCCGTCCCCTCCCTTATATCCTCTAGTAATTCCCATCCCGTCCCCTCCCTTACGTCCTCTAGTAATTCCCATCCCGTCCCTGCCCGCACGTCCTCTAGTAAAAACCCCATCCGTTCCCCCCGCACGTCCCCCTTCTTCTCTCACCTTTTGGGACCCAATGACAGAAGAAGTGTCCAGGCTTCTCTTGTCTGCTCAACCCACTACCTGCTCTAGTGACCCCATTCCCTCCCACATCATTCAGTCCATTTCCCCAGCTATCCTCTCTCCCCAATGGAATCTTTCCATACTCCTTTAAACACGCTGCTATAACCCCTTCAATAAAAAAGCCCAATCTGGACCCCTCCTGCGCTGCTAACTACGACCAGTCTCTAACCTGCCCATCCTCTCTAAACTCCTGGAGTACTTGGTCTAATCTCTCCTAATCCGCTACCTCTTTTTGTCCCTACAATCAGGTTTCCCCCACTTTTCACCCACAAACCCGCTCTAACAATGTCTCAAATATCTCCCACAGGGGAAAAACTCAGGCAACTACTCGTTGCTTCTTCTGGATCTCTCGGAGTATTCAACACGCAGATCACCATCTTTTCCCCTCACATGCTATGCGCCATTGGGCCCATAGGACCCGCACGTCCGTTTTAAAACCTAACTCCTGACCAACTTTTGTGTCTCATTTAAAGTTCTTCTCCTTCCTTTTTGTTGGGGGTTTCCCCAGGGGTCCTTCCCTTTGGGCCTCTCCTCTTTTCACTCTCAAAAACCCCCTTCCATATACCATCACAGTTTGGCTTCAGATTATCTCTATCCTGATGACACTCAAATTTTACACCCCTTCCCATAAAATTAAATTCTGCCCTCTAAAAACCTAGGTCCCGTCCTTGTCTCTGACATTATGTATTCCCTCTATCTCAAACTGAACCTCATTAAAACTGAACTTTTGTCATTCTGCCGTCTGCTAGCCAACCCCATCCTATTTCTTTTTCAGTGTGTGGTACTATCACGATCTTATGATAGGTTTATTGACAACATCTGAGTTAGAGAGACAGCTGTGGATGTATTTTATAGCACACCAGAAACATAATGCTTATGTGTGTAACATCATGGGAAATATCAGAAAGAGAATTGCGGACTTGCACAAGTCTGGAGCATCCTTGGGTGCAATTTCCAGATACCTGAAGAAGACTTCATCTGTAGAAACAATAATACACAAGTTCAAACAAGTGGAAGTCCAACCCTCATACCGCTCAGGAAGGAACAGGTTCTGTGTTCGAGACGAACGTGCTTTGGTCCAACACATGCATATCCACCCAAGAACAAAAGGAAAAGACCTTATGAAGATGCTGGCGGAAGCTGGTAAGATTGTGTCATTATCCACAGTGAAACGAGTCCTGTATCAACATGGACTGAAAGGCCGGTCTGCCAGGAAGAAGCCATTACTCCAAAAGAAACATAGAAAAGCCAGACTAATGTTTGCAAATGCACAGGAACATGTCCGGTGGTCTGAAGAAACTAACATTGGACTGTTTGGCCATAATGACCATCGTTAAGTTTGGAGGAAAAAGGGAGAGGCTCGGAAGCCTAAGAACATCATCCCAACTGTGAAACACAGGGTGGCAGCATCATGTTGTGGGGTTGTTTTTCTGCAGGAGGGACTGGTGCATTTCACAAAATAGATGGCATCATGAGGAAAGAAGATTATGTGGCAATACTGAAGCACCATCGCAAGACATCACCCAGGAAGCTAAGCTTGTACGAAAATGGGTCTTCCAAATTGACAAAGACCCAAAGCTATTGCCAAACTGGTTACAAAGTGACTTAAAAGGGAAACTGTCACATAGTTTATGCCCCTCTTGCTGTGGACAGCACAAGCTAGTGTCAGACCTGCTGTTTCAAGCGCTGTGTCCCTTATTCTGTAAGATGCTGTAGTTTTGGAGCATTTACCCCTCAAATTTTATTCATGAGTAGGTGTTAGCCCTGCCCACCAAAGGCTAGCCCCGCTCACCTGGCAGTTCTTCGCATGTTTCTACCTATTCAAAGTAATAGGTTTATCAATTGAGGTGGGCGGGGCCAGCCTCAGGTGGGCATGGTTTAAAAAACTGACTGACTCTTCGAATTACTCTTCTGCCTGAAAACTGCAGATTTGAGCATTGTATATACGAAAACTACAGCATGTTACAGAATAAGGGACACAGCAATGGAAACAGCAGGTCTGACACTAGCTTGTTCTGTCCTCAGCTCGGGGGGCATAACCTATGTGCCAGGTTCTCTTTAAGGAGAACCAAGTCAATGTTTTGGAGCGGCCATCACAAAGCCCTGATCTCAATCCTATTGGAAATTTATAAGCAAAGCTGAAAAGTCCCGGTAGGCAGCAGAGAAGAACCCCCAATCCAATGCCCGGCTCAGGGAAAAACCCCACTCCCACAGTTCTGTCAGGAGGAAGGGGCCAAAATTCCCACCAACTATTGTGAGAAGCTTGTGGAAGGATCCAGAACATGTGACCCAAGTCCTACAGTTTAAGGGCAAAGCCACCGATTACTAATAAAATGTTTGGAAACTTTTGACTTTCCAGAAAGTAATAAAAATGTCTAAAAAATTCTCCCTCTCATTCTGCATTTGGGGAATAGAAATAATTTTGGTTCCTAGTTGACTTAAAATGGGGAAGGTTTATTCCGATTTCATATCAGAGAGAAAAACCTGCAGATGGGGCTTTTTATAAAGTGTATGTAAACTTCTGGTTTCAACTATATGTAGTGCAGTTGAATATAATTGAATTTGCTCGTACACATCAATTTTTTTTTTCATGTATTCTTTAAAATGTTCTAAAATTTGTCTTTTCTGTTTCACATGCATTTCCAACATTTCTGTAGTACAAAATTGAGTAACTGCTACAGCACGAGCAGCAAGGTAGCAATGCTAGAACTGAAAGCGGGTGTCATTTTCAGAATCAGCACCCAAACATCAAAAATGGTTCTCACTTTTAGGCCCCGTTCACACGGCTTATTTGCCGCGGATTGGCGCCGTATCGCGTGCCGGAAATTTTTGCTTCAATACGGCGCCAATCCGTCGGGAAATCATTACGGTAATCCACTGGGTCTCATAGAGAACAGTGGATTCCGTGCTCCTCCCCGCTCGGCAAATCCGCCGCGGGGGGAGAAAGTGACATGCACATTATTTATGGCGCGGGACGCGCCGTAAACAATGCATTTTCTATGGGGCCGGGGAGCGGCCCCCGCCCGCCTCCCGGCCCGCCCCGCCCTTATTCACGGCGGATTTGGCGCTCAATACGCGCACAAATCCGTCGGGAATAAAAACCGTGTGAACATGGCCTTAAAGCACCAAAATGAGTGTTCCTCAGTGTAATATGTAACAAAGTAAAAACATTCAAAATATAACCCTAAAGCTTGGATCCAAATTCCAGGTAAAAAAAAAAAACAACCGACTGGTTACCTATTGCTACTGGTGCACACCTTTTCTTTGATCTACATCACCTCTGAATATATTTATAGGGCAGTACCAACTCCACCAACCTTGTTCAGATGCATCTCTGCAGACATGAGTAGTGCGGCCATGCTCTTTTTAGAAAGGCTTTTGCCTAGCAAGCCACACATGCCATACTTGTACATTCTTCTTTTAATGTCTGCATGAACATGTTTGTTACGAACGGAGGCCGGTAAAATTTGAGATGCTGCTTTTTGTTTTTTTTTGCAGTCTCTCTAAGCATTGCATGCTATGAGTGATGGGGCTTCCACTCCTGGGAAATCGGTCCTGAATTTTTAACTAATAATAATTCTTCTAACTGCAGGATGATGGACTTGACCTGTTTTTTTTTTTTACAGAGAACATAACACATCTTATGCTATTAATAAAATGTTACTCTATCCTTCCGAATACAGATGGCCAAAGAAAATAAACCGTTCCCGAAAAACAACATTGACCACAGTCCACTACACAGCCTGTTTCTACCTGTCGCATATCCCATAACTTTGTGCTTTGACTGATTGGAAATATGCTCATTATCATTGTGTTTTAGGAGAGGATAAAACTGCTGACAGACGCTTCTTTGGTGAATTTGGCCATTGCAAACATATGAATCGGCGCATACCTGGATCTTTGGGGATTTCCTGTGTAAGATCATAAGGGGCACCTAATCTCTATCACATTTGACAGATTCATTTCTATTACTAAAGCTACGAAGGCTAATAAATACCAAGTGACTAAACACAAACGGAGGTTTGGGGTGTGAGCTTTGCTCCGGTTCCTGGCTGTACTTTTTTCAATACCCCAGGTTAAATACAGCAGTCGCAACAAGGGGGAAGGGGTGTTTTGAGCATATACCCCCCCTACCCTGAGCCTGGGGGGGTTTTATATTGCCATTTACCTTTCTTTTGTTACATTTTATTCTCAGATTTTGGTTAATCAGGGTGTCCAAAAAAAAAAAATAAAATGAAGAAAATAGTGGCCATAGTGGTTGCTTTTAAAGCACTCAGCTGCCCCTAGCTCCCTTCTCCGGGCACCTCCTTCTCTGGAATTAAAAAACAGAACATAATTCATACTAGAACCAGATCTTTGGGAGGCCAAGCTACTTCAGCATGTCCCAATTACTAGTAAAGTTGAAAAAAGACTGCGTCCTCAAGGGGTTTAACCCAAAGGGGGGGGAAAATGTGGGGAAGGGAGAGAGGGCAAGAATTAACCCCCTCACCAGGTTAAAGCCGGGAAACCCCCAAGGGAAGAACCAATCTGCTCCATGGAGACCACTTTACCCCAGAGCCTCCCCCACCCAGATCCCGAATTTTACCAGCTACGTACCTTTAAAAAATTTTTTTTTCCAGGTAGGGATCTAAGCCTTTCTTGAAACCCTACAGTTCCCGCTGTGACCCTCTCAGGCAGCTATTCCACAGATTAACAGTTTTACAGTGAAAACCTCCTCTCCCCCTTTGGGGACTAACCTTTTTTCAGTTTGAAGGGAATGTCCCCCTTTCTTTTTAGGGGCTTCACTTGAAATAATTTTTTCCCCAGACTTTTTGAGTAACATTTATATAAATAAATCATGTCCCCCCCCAAAGCAGTCTTTTTCCAAGACTAAATAATTTTAAAATTCTAACCTTCCTCAAACTAAGATGCTCCATTCCCCTTATAATTTTGGGTTTCTCGTCTTGCCTCTTTCCAGCCCCATTTTCATTTTCTATAAATGGGGGCCAGAATGAGCAGCATATTCTAAAATGGGGCCCAATGCTTTGTACGGGGGTAGAATTACATCCTTTCCCCATCCAGGCCCCTTTTTTAAACACGCCAATATCTTACTTGACCTAGAGGGGCTGAAGCTACAGAACAGCATGAAAGTCAATATCTACAATGACCTCACCTCCTGTCTCTTTCCCCCCCTGCTTGAGATTGTAAGCCCCCGCGGTTTGGGTCCCTCTCCCCTGTCGTGCCAATTGCATTATCCCTTATCATGTACTCGTTTCTTTTTAAATGTTTAAACCCCCCTCGAATGTACAGCCCCCTGGAATCAATGGCGCTTTAAAAATAAATAAAAAATAAAATAATAATATAATATACAGAACGGCCCAATTTTCTAAAACAAGCGATTCTCCAATTTTTTCTCCCCCTGGGCATATGATGCCTTAGTTTTATTTCTACCCAGATGCGAACCTTTTAACATTTACCCACATTGAACCCCAAATTTTCCAATGGGGGCCAACACTCAGTGTGCCGGTCTGTTGCAATTTATAGCATTTCCCCAAGATTGCACTACCCTGCATAGCTTTGGGGTTTATCTGCAAAAAGCGAAACCTTGTATTGATCCCCTCCACATACTTAATAAATAATTAAATTAAAGAGGACCCAATATGACCCCCGCGGCCCCCCACCCCAACGGGGCCACTAAAAAGGGGGCATTTTTCCCCCACTCAAAACCGGGGGACCACTAAGGGGGTAGGATCAATTCACCACCAGAGTACGATCCCCAGCAAAACCAGTTTTTTTAAACCAATTTAAAAACTGTTTCTCCAACCCAATGGATTCTTTTTACCTAACAAACGTTTTGCGGGGCAGTGAAACCCTTTTCAAAGTCTAAAAAACCAATATCCACAGCTGCCCCGCTATCCAACTTTTTATCACCTCTTTATAAAAACAGATCAGTTGGGCGACAGCTTTTGTCCTTAGTAAAAACCTGCTGGCAATCAATAATAAAAAATGTATTTGTCCCCAATCCCCTTTTATAGTCCCTTATGAGTCCCTCAAACATTTTTCCCAAAAACAGATGTTAAACTTACGGTCTATAATTACCTGGGCAAGACTTGCAGCCTTTTTGAAGATGGGAACTAATTTGCCTTGCGCCAGTCTCCTGGTACTATACCAGTCACCAGGGAAAATCTCTACATATCATGTACGGGGAAACACGATTAACCGAGCTGAGCTCTTTAAGAACTCTTGGGTGTATGCCATCAGGGCCTGGACCCTTTGTTCACATTCAGTTTATTTAACTTGGCTTTGGCTTTTTCTACACTGAGCCAAGTAATTCTAGCAGAAGATGTTTTAAAAGTACTGGCACCACCGAGATCTGCACTGGGCCCCCCTCCATCAATACTTTCTCATTGATATATATACTGAGATGCCCAACCCATTTTTGATTTCTTTGTTTTTTTAATTAAAAAGCATTTCTGGAAAAACAAAAGGGTTAGGTCACAATAAAACACCAGAAGAAACCACTGATCATCTACCAGCAATCCCCGCAATGTTTCTGCCTCAGACATACAAGCCCAAAGTGAAATGGGTTTTCTTAAAAAACGGGGGATAATGGAAAATAAAAGGGCTAGATGGAAAAAACATTTTTAAAGAAATTAAATTATTTGGATCCTGCTCACATTTACTATTGAATGAGCAGAGGTTGCACTTTTTTTATTAGGATTATTAACAATGATTATTTTTGTGCTTTATATCTGTCAATGATATAAGGCACTGACAAATTTTTAAGGCATTAACCCAACTACGTTATTTTGAGTCCTATGAAGACCTGTCTGTTCAGTATGATGTATGTGGATGGGGCAGGTGCAAGCTTTGTATATGTCTTCTAAGCAATAAGTTCGACCTTATCAAAAGCTTTGTAAGACCACAGGTAAGGGCTGTAACGGGGCTTTCTCCGTAAAACCCCTATTGTAAACCCCCCAAAACAAGACAAAAAACATCCTTAATTAATCAAATTTTCTTTATATAAATATAGTTGATTTAACATTGATAAAAGGCAAAAAATAAAAAAAACCGGGATCAAAAAGATGAAGGTTCACAGATGTCTCTCCATCTCAAGCGGGGAAAATTCCTCCGTATCTTAGTGTCCAAAACATGGAGCTTCAGCAAGTGAAGTTAGTGCCGACCGCCACGGGAACTAGTGCGCCTATAGGGACGTTTCGGAGGAAAAACCCTCCTTCCTCAAACCAGCGTCACAAGGTGTTCATGGGGGGTTTACAATGGGAAAATGCCATTTATACGTATCACAATCCCAAATACTTTAAACTTTTTAAAAACATTCTAGGGTCCCAGTAAGTTTTTTACAGAAAAAGTTTGAGGCTAAAGTTTCATTATACCTTAGGGCCAATGCATCTAATCTATGTATGCAGTATCTTCCATTGAGCAACCGGGGTTTTAAAAAAAACAGATACATCAGGACACCATTCCAAAACCACACACCATCCCAATATGCTCCCCTCTGATGTCGGGCCTCATAAAATGACCCCCCCGACAGTGGTCAAAAAACTTAGGAGTTCTTCTTCTCTGGGTGTCACCACCCTTCTACCGTAAGTCCCAATAGCCCATTTAGTTCATTTTCTGTACCCGAATTGCGGGGAAAACTGGCCCAACTAAACCTTGCCAACATGGGACTTCAATAGGGAATAAATTTTTAAGGTAAAACAGGGGTTAAACCCCAACCCCCCCTTAAAAATTTAATTGGAGGGTTTTTAATTTTCTCACATTTTAATTTAAATAGAGCTACAGTTTAGGGGAGGACACAGGGGAAAGGTACCCCTTTTTTTGCGAGAATATGAAACTTGTTGACATTGTTTAGGTGGATTAATGTCTGACCTGACTAATGTATTACCAATTGATTTGCCCTTTTTATGGATGAATAACGGTTTTTCTTTAAACAAATGCCCATAAGTAGGGTCACTGGACAAGACTGACCAATGATTGTAAATAGCTTTTTGGATTATAGAGGTATGTGCATCATATACAGAAGCAAAGGTTAATCGTTCTTTCTTTGGTCGTCTAACAGATTTCAAAGCCTCATTATGGTCTATTAGAGACTTTATATGCTGTCTTTTCTAATTGATCATCATACCCCCTATCCAAAAATTTCTTAATTAGCCTTCGGGCTTGGATAGAATAATCACTATCTGAAGAACAAATACGTCGTGGAATGCCTTTAAAAGTTTGGGGGGCATGATATGAGTGATGATGCAAAAGGTTGTTTGTATCAATGGGCTTACTGTACAAGGAAGTTGTTAACCCAAATTTTTCTTTCCTAATCTCAACATCCAGATATTGAATAATCTGAGGGTGTTTATGGAGAGTGAACTCTATAAATGGATGGCAATCGTTAAGATATTCAAAAAACAAATTTTGACGTGTCTCTGTGCCCGTCCAAAGGACAAACACGTCATCGATATAACGTAGCCACATGAGTACATCTGACGAGAATTCAGACTCATGCACAAATTTCCTTTCAAAAGGGGACATATAAATAAGGACTGTTCTTTGTCTTGTTGGTTAGCTTTATATATATATAACATTAACATTTGTAGGCTACAGTACAAATTTATTTATTTAGTGATAAATGAGCCTTTAGTGGATTTGGGAGATTCAGAGACTTGTCATTTCCACACTCGTCACAAGCATTGGTGGAACCTGCATTCCCACATATACAAAGAACATGGTGCTTTTCGGTTTAGTAGGCTGTTGGAGGAGTGGCGTGGGAAATTTTGAAAAGTTCCACATACAAACACATTGCCCCTCATCTATGATCTGAAGAGCAGCAGGTTATGGGGCAGAAGAGATGCAATTATGAGCTCAGTAGTCAGTGCACGGCTCAGGCAGTGTGGCCCTGAGCCTTCCATCCATAGAGAAAAGGTTTTGTAATAAGAGTGCTTTCCAGGAGGAGGGGTCTGATGTAAAAAAGTTTTAAGCTTTTTTCAGTAAAGAATTAGCCCCATGCTTTGCCACAGATGGGCCCATGGAAATAATTTGAATTCCCCCCAAAATTTTTCCCAGGGAAAAAAATCCTATCACGAGCTCCCTGTAACGACATTTTTTCGCAACTAATTAACAGTAGGATTGATTTCTTTGCCCCAAGGCTAAAAATGGCGTGTAAAAAGTCAGAGGTTAACTCTGAGCCAAATGCCATCATGTGTTATGCGTAAGGGACGTCGTAAAACAGAATGTGCAGCTATTAAACACTTGAGTGTCAACCCTCATGCAGGTCTAGCAGGCACACGCTGCACACGAATGACAGCAATTTACAAAAACTGCCGACAACTCCGGCTAATGTTTAAGAATCATCCAGAAGAGATGATGTGGACGCCCTTGTCCACCCTTCCCGGGGGGCTTTGCTTTACAAGGCGCCCCTTTCAGTACAAAATTAATATCCCTCTAGAAAGTAATTTAAGTGAAAAGTGTGTTCAAATTGGGCATCGGTTTTTGCTTGTTTTCAGGTTTCATTTTTTGCCCTTCACATCAAAGCAGAGTAAGATAAAAAAGCAAAATAATAGCAGCCAAGATCCAACAAATGCCAAGGTAGAGGTCTACCTACTGTAGCTGATGCCTGACCTTGACACCTGTTTATGGCCATGTCAAAAGCTTGCTGAAGAGGAAGTAATCTGTGCATGTCCTAAACAGGGACAAACATGACTACAATTTTGCTTCATAAATAAGGCTGTGGATTTGCTATGAAGCAATAAGGCTGGGAGTCTGTCCTCAAAGTGCGATATGTCCCCAGTGTTTGCTGGAGGTCATGAAAGTGCACATCATTTACACAGATTTAAGGTTTGGAAGCCTTATTTGATTTTCAGAAGCCATAAGAGTTCATTTCAAATTTCGTCCTTGCTGCCACAGTGCAGATGGCGATGGAGGATTCGAAATTAGCCTCCATTTAGAATTCACGCTCAATCTTGGATTAAAAAAAAAAGTCATGGAAAAATGCACTTAACCTTTACTTTTTTGAATGGGTTGCTGGTTGGTATACTGAAACACGCATGGGTAGCAGGCTGCACTTTTTTTATTTGGTTTGCTAAGGTTGGTCATAATGAAGCACTAGATCAGGGTACAGGGCACTTTGTGAATAGGTTTGTAAGGGTCGGGGGCACTATGAAGCACTGAAGGGTAGCAGCGCTGACTTTTGAAAAGGTTTGCTAAGGGTTGGATAATGAAGCACTAGATCAGGGTTGCAGCGCTGCACTTTGTGAATAGGTTTGCTAAGGCTGGGTTCACTATGAAGACTGTATGGGAGCAGCGTCACTTTGTGAATAGGTTTGCTAAGGCTCGGGTCACTACTGAAGCACTAGATCATGGGTAGCAGCGCTGCACTTTGTGAATAGGTTTGCTAAGGCTCTGGTCACTACTGAAGCACTAGATCATGGGTAGCAGCGCTGCACTTTGTGAATAGGTTTGCTAAGGCTCTGGTCACTACTGAAGCACTGATATGGGTTTGCAGCGCTGCACTTTGTGAAAAGGTTTGTAAGGCTTTTGGGGTTTTGAAGCACTAGATCATGGGGAGCAGCGCTGCACTTTGGTAGTTTGCTAAGCTCTGGTCATACTGAAGCACTAGTCATGGGTGCGCGCTGCACTTTTTGAATAGGGTTTTCTAAAGGGTCTGGTCACTATGAAGACTAGATCATGGGGGAGCAGCGCGCATTTGTGAATGGTTTGCTAAGGCTGGGTCACTACTGAAAACATAGATCATGGGTGCAGCGCTGCACTTTGTGAATAGGTTTGCTAAGGCTCGGGTCACTACTGAAGCACTAGATCATTGGTAGCAGCGCTGCACTTTGTGAATAGGTTTGCTAAGGCTCTGGTCACTACTGGCTGCACTTTGTGAATAGGTTTGCTAAGGCTCGGGTCACTACTGAAGCACTAGATCATGGTTAGCAGCGCTGCACTTTGTGAATAGGTTTGCTAAGGCTTGGTCACTTTTGAAGCATAGATCATGGGGGGCAGCGTGACTTTGTGAATAGGTTTTTAAGGCTCGGGTCTACTGAAGCACTGATCAGGGTAGCGCGCTGACTTTGTGAAAAGGTTTTCTAAAGGTCGGGTACTATGAACACTGATCATGGGTGCAGCGGCACTTTTTGAATAGGTTTGTAAGGTCGGGCACTACTGAAGCCTAGATAGGGTTGCAGGCGCATTTGTGAATAGGTTTGCTAAGGCTCTGGTCACTACTGAAGCACTAGATCATGGGTAGCAGCGCTGCACTTTGTGAATAGGTTTGCTAAGGCTCTGGTCACTACTGAAGCACTAGATCATGGGTAGCGCGCTGCACTTTTTTGAAAAGGTTTGCTAAGGTCGGGTACTTCAAACATTAGATCATGGGTAGCACGTGCACTTTTGTGAAGGTTTTCAAGGCCCGGGTCACTACTGAAGCATAGATCATGGGTAGCAGCGTGCACTTTGTAAAAGGTTTGCTAGGTCGGGTCACTATGAAGCCTGATCATGGGTAGAGCCTGCCCTTTTTTGAATAGGTTTGTAAAGGGTGGGTCACTAAGAAGCACTGGGAAAAAGGGTCGGCTGCACTTTGTGAATAGGTTTGCGAAGGCTCTGGTCACTACTGAAGCACTAGATCATGGGTAGCAGCGCTGCACTTTTTGGGGTGGTTTTTTAAGGCTGGGTCACTACTGGAAACCTGTCATGGGTAGCAGGCCTGCACTTTGTGAATAGGTTTGTAAGGGGTATCTGAAGCATAGATCATGGGGTACAGGTGCACTTTGTGAATGGGTTTTTAAGGTCGGTTTACTACTGAAGCACTGTAGGGTAGCAGCGCTGCACTTTGTGAATAGGTTTGCTAAGGCTCGGGTCACTACTGAAGCACTAGATCATGGGTAGCAGCGCTGCACTTTGTGAATAGGTTTGCTAAGGCTCGGGTCACTACTGAAGCACTAGATCATGGGTAGCAGCGCTGCCCCTTTTTGTGGTTTGTAAGGTCGGGTCACTAGAGCACTAGATCAGGTTAGCAGCGCTCATTTGTGATAGGTTTGCTAAAGGCTCTGGTCCTATGAAGCACTAGATCATGGGTGCAGCGCTGCCTTTGTGAAAGGTTTGTAAGGTCGGGGGCACTACGAAGACTAGATCTGGGGGAGCAGCGTGCACTTGTGAATAGGTTTGTAAGGTCTGGCCTACTGAAGCATAGATCATGGTAGCAGCGCTGCATTTGTGTTTTGGGAACCCTTTAAAATTTCCCCTTGGAGTAAACTAAGAAGGACCAGCTATAAAGCCCTTTCACATGATGTTACTTTCTAATAATTTTACTATTATGAAGGTTTTAAAAAAAAAATGAGCCCGTTTTGTTATTACGTCCCTTTTTCAAACGAAAACACCTATTCTTGCCCTTTTAGTTAAATTTGCTTTTGGGGCCAGTTTTGGTTTCGAGGTTTCCCAACCAGGGAAGAAAGGGCACTACAATTTTTTTTAAACCCTCCCGGAACGGACAGAGAAAATTTATCCCCCGCCTCCACTTTTGAGAGTTAAATTTAAGGGAAACCACAATTTCCTTTTTAAAAAAATCGATTTTGATCCTACCCAAACCAAAATTTGTGCTCGGGTTCCGGGACTTCCCTTTTGGTTTTAAAAAAAATTTGAAATTATTTTGGGCCCTACATATTTTGCAAACGAAAAAAAAAAAAAAAAAAAAAAAAAAAAAGGGAGGGTTCAGGATATTGAGGAAAATGCTTAGTACAAAAAAAAAAATAGGCCCGATATTGCCCAAACAGTATGTAATTGGACACATTTTATGTACCGAAAAACGGACCCCAATACGTATTTAACAACATTCAAGTGTGATTACATTCATTTCTATGTAAAATACATACTGTTGTTTAGACGATACGGGTTTTACATAAGTTGCTGCATTGCGCTTGACGGATGTGTTCAAATAATTGACATTCAATTCTTGATCCGTTTGATGAATTGAAAAGGCAGTAGAAAATATAGGGATACGTTCTTGCAGTCCAGAAAACGCATCCAAATACGTACCACACTATGGGGAACATTTTTGGATGCGTTTGACGCAATCTGTTTTACATACTGCAAAAACGTATCCAAGATGCCGTCTGCACATACCCTAACTGCAAGCATCAGCAACAGGGAACAAAGTAGAATAGCCAAAATCTAACCACACGCACCGCCTGTAAGCAGATAGCTGAAGGGTTACATGTACAGAGGCGCAGACCTTTACACCAACATCTGCACAGACAAGCTAAATGCAAACACAAAGGTCACAGAAAGTGGGCAAGTAACCTGCTTCTAGGCAATGTCCTATTACATTACATAGCACTATGCCCCGTGTCCTCCAATAAATGAAAACCTGAAGTCCCATTACACTTGTAGACAGCCACAGCGATCTTCACCAAGCAGCGCGATACTGAAAACTTGCTTGGATTTCCATCAAATCACAATAAATTTACAGGAACAAATTTCGACATTAACACAAATGCTTGAAAACAAACTTCCACCTTCCGGTTCCAAAGATCTGAAATATAAAAATGAACAAATGCCAAAGTAAAGACAACACTATGTGTTAATATCCATATGAATTGACAGAAGCGGTCATAGCACTGATCACATCTGATAACGTACATGAATGTGACCCACAGCTCTGTGCACTCGCCTGAGGCAGCCAATGTGTGATGGCGGTGGCCACCAGGAATGAGCGGGCAAAGAAGTGTCTGGCAGACGCTCCTGTCCGGCAGGAACAAAAAATCCCTGAAATCCGATCAGGTGCCTCTCCCAGATCCAGCTCTATGTTGAAGAACCTGTGGAGACTTCAACAAGTGTTTGATTGAAAATTCAAAGAATTTAGCCGCAAATTTCAAAAATGCGTATTTTTAATTACCGATCCAAAAGAAACAGACCAATAGTCACGTTAGAAAACAAATATCGCTGTGGCTCAGATGTTCAACGCGAATGTGGAATTGGCCTCATATGCAGAAATAGCGCTCTCACCAGATTACTATGAAACGTTAAAGACTTTCTCTTAACTCAACCTAAATGCAAGGAACACACTTTTTTCCATTCTTACATATAGAACTAAAGCTTGGTTTCTGTAAGGAAGGGTTATTTTGTTTGTACAGCGAAACCTTGAATTCATCACTTCACTTTCTGAACTGGCCATTCAGGGCCAAATCGTATCTATCAAGGCAGCGGACATGTCTGTAACTTGGGCTACCTCTAAGAATAGCAGTTATCATATAAACATCTCTGAACGGATACTGCACACAGCGGGATGAATGTCCACTAACCCAAACAGCGTATAATGGCTCCTGCACACAAAGCGACAAACCTGTTGGCAGCAGGGCCCCCGAGCTGTGGAACTGCAGGAGATCATGAAATAAATACTTACACGGTACGGAATCAAGCCTTGGGATCTGTGAAAACGAGCAGAATGATACATTAGTAGGAAAAATACATGTGCAATGAAAATATAGCTACAGGACCCGAGAAAACAGCAAAGAACAGCTACATGGTCTTGACAGGCTACTGTAGTCGCCACGCATCAAGACCAATATTCATGGAAAAAAGCTTTAACTCCCTTAGTCACATTTTCGGATTTTTGGTTTCAAAGAGCAATAACTTTTTTATTTTCCGTCCACATAGCCAAACGAGGGCTTGTTTTTCGCAGGACAAGACATCCTTTTTAGCATCATTGACCATAACAGATCATGTACTGAGAAACCCAAAAATATCCTGTGTTTACTGGAACACGGGAAAAAAGCAATTGTCCTATTTTTGCGGTACTAGTTGTTATGGAGTCCACTTCATTATACATGTTTTCTCTGTATTCTGCAAGTTAAAACCATTCCAGTGATACCAAATTTGTACAGGTTTCATTATGTTTTAGTACCGTTAAAAAAAACCCAAAAAAAAACACAAAACACATTTTTGCCAAGAAGCCATTTTCTGTGACCAAAACCTTTTTGTTTCTTAGTCTATTGACCTGAGTGAAGGCTCATTTTTTGCAAGCCCAAGTGTATTTTTTATTGGGACCACTTTGGGATAAATGCGACTTTTTGAGCACTTTTTTTTTTATTCCAATTATTTGGAAATCTAAAATGGCCAAAAAAAAGAACAATTTTGATATTTTTTTTCCTCCACGGTGTCCAGCGTACGGGAGAAATGAAGTTATATTTTAATAGAACGAACCTTTGCAACACAGCGATACCAATCATGTGTAATTTTTTTTATTTTTACTATTCTTACAATGGTAAAAGGGTGGGGGCTTGATTAATTTTTTATATTTTCTTTTTACTTTGGTATTTTAATCTTTTGGGTTTAATTTTTTAAATACACCAAATTCCCGTTTTTTTCCAAGTCTCTGGCTTATTATCGGTCCAAAACGGTAATTTCGTTTGTGGGGGGGAAATAGCTGTAATTTTTGGTTTTCAAGGGGGGTTTGGGTTTTCCTCCTTCTTTTAATTACTTCAGCCTCCCAAACTTGGGGTTTGGATTTCAAGCCAATTTAATTTTTGCCCCTATATTCTTTGGTGTTCCCGGGTGCCTGTTTTTGTTTTTGGGGGTTTGGTTTTTTTTCCTTAAACCCCTATTTTCCTTGGGTTGCCTTTTCCCCTTTTTTCATCCTAAAGGTGCCTCTGGATAAATGATTTTTTACTTCCTTGGCCATCGGTGGGGAAATTTTCCCCCTTTGTTCAACCCCTAGGTGCCTCTGTGCATCAAAGGAAAATTGGTTGGCATCGTAGATTTTTATTAGGTTTTTGCATTGCATTCCCCTTAGCTACCTATGATAAAAGTTATATACCTCCAACACTGCTAAAATAAAAGGAATAGCTTTAAAAATTTCTCATTTAGGGGGACATAGGGCACAGATTTAGGAGCACGTAGACTCAAGCCAAGATTACTGTTAGGCTCCATCAGCGATCCAGTACTGAAAAATAAGAGAAAAAATTAGGATGATGCCAAGCGCTGGTATTGTGCAGTAAGCAGAAGATTCCAATGTCCAGAATGAGGATTGTGCTATCAGTAGGCAGACATATCCTTGGGCCCCAGACAATATTCTTATAGCATACACTGGGCCATAATATATCTGTATTTGTCTTCCCTTCTGTAAGAGTGCATGGTCTGCTGCACTTTCCTGCACAAGATACCATAGTAGACAGAAATATACTACACCTTATTCATTTGTGCACATGTGGCAATGGCCAGAATTAGCCAATGCAGTAGTAAATGTTGGGGAACACTCCAACCACAAGCCTCTGATGGGCAAAAAAAGGCAAAGGATGCGAGAGAATTGTCACCTAATAATGGTTATCAGGGAATTCCCTTAGGAATCTCTCATGTCATTCTTAGACAGGTGGAGAATGTGAAACATGCAACCTGGAGGTGTCACTATAGGTGGTGGAAAACCATTCTGCTTATAAATTTAAAATGAGTAGAACTATATATGGGCATATGCATTGTATTCGTCAAACTATCCGCTGGCCATGCATCATAGGGATCTTCAGGCTTCAAGCACTTCAGGGTTCCTATAATTCATAAACTTGTCACTATTCCTCACAGACATGGCTGCCCTCACCCTGTTCTTTCCCCTCTTGTGATGTAAGCCCCGGGTAGGGTCTTTCCCCGTCGTCATTTTTTATCCCTTTCACTGTACTTGATTGATTATAATGTATGGTAACCCCCGATGTACAGCGCCCTGCAATCAATGGCGCTGTAAAATAAATAATAATAATAATAGTAATAATAATAAAATGAAAAAATTGAGATTTTTGTACTTACCGTAAAATCCTTTTCTAGTCTGATTCATTGGGGGACACAGCACCTTGGATATAGGCCCTCGCCCTAGGAGGTTGATACTAGGAAGAACCAAAAGTGTTGGATCCACCCTGATGGACTACATCTCTCCTACTGATGCCAGGCAACTCAGTAGGTACAAAAGCCGTAGCGAAGACGATAATCCATAGCCCGACTTATGAGAAAACGTCAAATGGGAATCGGACAAGTTAAATAGAGAGGAACCTGTCTCCCCCAATGAATCAGACGGGAAAAGGATTTTACGGCAAGTACAAAAATCCCAATTTCTCATCAATATCACTGGGGACGCAGCACCTTGGGATGTCCAGTAGTAGTTTCACAGGGTGGGGAGACAAAAAAAACTTAACTAAAACATTCACTCAGCAGTGGCAGCCTTACTGCCTGAAGAACCTTACGGTTAAGGCTTACATTAGCCGAAGCCAAGATATGGATTTATTAGAACTTAGAGAAAGTATGGACGGAAGCCCAGGTGGCAGCTTTGCAAACCTGTAAAGCTGAAGCTTGATGCCAAGCCACCTGGGAGGCACCAACCGCTCATGTGGAATGAGCAGTGACCTGGAACAGTATAGGCTCACCCCATGACCGATCGGCTTCCGAAACTGAAGATCGAATCCAGATGGCCCCTGCGTGGACTCCTTGGAATGTTAAAGAGTCCATCAGAGCGGCAAAAGGGTTTAGCGGCCGAGAGGTAGATCCAAACGGCTCTGACCACGTCTAAACAATGTAACGCCCGCTCTCAGGGATGAGCAGGGGAGGGACAAAAAGAGGGCAGAACTTTGTCCTCATTGATAGGAAACAAATAAACCATCTTAGGGAGAAACGAAGCAACAGGACGCTGGACAACTTGTCCTTATGCAGTACCGGGAAAGAGGCGCCAGTTCAGTCACCTGGCAGATGGAAGTAATGGCCACCAGGAAGGCCACTTACCATGAAAGGAAACACTTCCCGTAAAGGCTCATGGCCATCAAAACAAGAGTTAAATCCCACAGCTCGATAGGCCTGCGAACCAGTGAGATGGAACGAGCGACCCCCTTCAAAAAGGTTTTAACCTGAGGGCAGGAAGCCAGCTTGCACTGGAAGAACCGAGAGGGCAGAAATCTGGAAGAATGGCCGAGCCCAAGCTCCAGGCCTGACTGAAGAAAAGAAAGCAGCCTAGGGGTGGAACATACCAATAGGTGAAACCCCTGGGTCTCAGCCCAGGCAAAAAGTGCCTTCCAAGTGCGGTAGAAGATCCGGGAGGATTGAGGCTTGTGCCTGAATCATGGTCCGGATGACTGGATCCGACAAGCCGCGAGACTTCAGTATTGTGGTGCCAACAGCCACACCGTCAAACACAGCTGCGGTGAAGTGGAACAGAGGCCCGTGGGAAAGGAGGTCTGACCGCAGAGGAAGAGGCCAAGGAGCGTCTGCCAATAGGGCGATGAGATCCGCGTACCAAGCCAATCTGAGGCAACGAGAATGGCAGGCACCCTCTCGGACTTGAGGCAGCATTGGCCAGGGAGGGAAGAGGTAGATCAGAGCAAACTGATTCCATGGTAGAACCAGGGGCTCCCGGACCTGGATACATATCTTGGGAGCGGATGATTGAGGCAAGACGCAAACAGATCAATGTCTGGTGTGCCCCACAAATAGCAGAGAAATTGAAAAATCTCTGGTAGAAGGGCCCACTCCCCGGGATCGGCCGATGCTCGATCAGCCGACCAGTTTTCCACCCCTGGTATGAAAATCGCTGACAAGAACGGAACTGAATGCTCCGTCCAGCAAAGGATCCTTGAGGCTTCTAGAAAAGCCGCTCGGCTCCTGGTGCCACCCTGATGATTCAGGTAGGCCACTGCCGTGGGGACAACCCTGAATGAGGGGTGGCCAATGCAACAGTGCTAGAAAAATGGCCCTGAGTTCTAGGAGACTATGTGGAGGGTGGATTCTCTGAAGGACCAGAGACCATGAATTGCCCTACCCCGACGTGCTGGCGTCTGTGGTGATGATCAGCCATTGCGGGGCAAAATAGACTTCCCCCTGATCACGGAAGAAACTAACCACCAAACCGAGGTTGATTCGGACCTGGGGTGGAAGGCGAATAACCCTGTCCAGGGACATTAGAGATCCATCCCAACAGGACAGGATTTCCCGCTGCAAGAGACGCGAATGAAACCGCTTCAAAAGCAGCCACCATCTTGCTGAGAACCCGCATGCAAATGCAATGTGTGTATGGTGTGCGTTTCTAAAGCAAAGAAAACATCTGACCGTAACTACTGGGACTTCCCTGGTGGAAGAAACACTCTGTCCACCCGAGTATCGAGGATCATCCCCAAAAACTACGTCCTCCGACACGGGATCAGACAGGACTTGTTGAAAATGACCACCCAGCCGAAGCACGCCAATGCGTCCAGGGCGATGCCGATGCTGTCCCAATATGCGTTCCGTGACGGAGCCTTTACTGGAAGGTCTTCCAGATATGGCATGATAGTAATGCCCCTGGGGCGCTTAGATCTTTGTGAAGACCCTTGGTGCGGTTGCAAAGCTGGAAATTCCATTGAGCCTACTGCAAAACGCAGAAACCGAGCCTGGGCAATCAGGACGTGCAGAAAAGAGTCTCCGATATCTATGGTGGTAAGAAAGTTGCTCTGCTCCAGGGACGCCACTAACGACTGGAGAGACTCCATGCGGAAGCCGGGAAATCATATATACTGGTTGAGCTCCTTGAAGTCCAGTACCGGCCTTACTGAGCCGTCTATTTTGTGGACCATACAGAGGTTTGAGTAAAACCCTCAGAAGTGCTCCGACTTGGTGACCGGCATGATTACCCCCTGGAGGAGGAGGAATTGCATGAAGGAACACTGTTGCTCGAGTCAGAGAAGTGGGCGGTAAAGAACAAAAAAAAACACGTCGGGGGGATGGATATGAATCCTGTACCCCGACACGATGACTGTGAACCAAGGCGTCGTGACCTGGACATGCAGGATCTCCTGAAGCTGGAGGAGATGGCCCTCCCACCTGAGATGGATCATTGGGTGGGGACAAACCCTCAAGCAAAGGGAGACTTGGTGGACGGGCCTTTGGACAACCTGCGAGCCCGTCAGGATGAGGCTGGCTTGGCCGAGGATCGTTTGGCACCCACGGAACGAGGGCCCTTCCCTGCAGCTGGTCTGTAGGAAAAGTCCCGAAAGGACTGAAACTGGGGGTGTTTCTTGCGTGGACGCCGTCGCGCTTGCTGAATTTGAGGGAAGAGACCATTACGACCCCCTGTGGCTTCTGAGATAATGTCGTCCAAACGCTTGCCAAACAGCTTACCACCAGTGAAAGGAAGCTCAGTTAACACTTCTTGGAGGTTGAATCCACCAACCAAGACTTTAGCCACACAGAGCGTTGAGCGGCTACTGCATTAGCCGACTCTCTAGCCGCTAGACGAGCTGATTCAAGAGAAGTTAGCAGCCCCCATAAGCTGGGAAGTAAGAACCAAGAGCTCCTCCATAGAGGTCCCAGATGATAGCCCTTGCTGCAGCCGCTTCCACCAGACCGAGCAGGCTTTGGTGATCCAAGAGGAAGCAAACTCTGGCCGCAGGGATGCCCTGGCCGCCTCAAAGATGGCTTTACAAAGACCATCAAGCCGTTTGTGTTGTCACTGAGGGCCGCAGCATCTGAGACGGGGATAGCGGTGGCCCTTGCAAGTCGGGAGACTGAGGCATCCACCGATGGCACCCCTGGCCAATTTGTCGCCGATTCTTCTGGAAGAGGATAAAGGGTATTCAGCTGGGAAGTAGGAAACAAATGCCTGCCCGGATGTTTCCACTCCCTGGCAATCAGTTCCTCAACCTCTGGATGAGTAGGGTACTATACGCACCGCAGTACATCGTGTGAACATACCCTTATGTAGGAGGAGTCGGCCACAGTTAGGGCCGGGGAAACAGTGAAGGGGATGCAGAAGTACAGCCCAGAAATCAGACCCTCCACCGATCAATTTGTTGGTGCAGCCGAGCGAGAGTCACTGAGACAGGAACAGCCCTTTAAAACCGAAAGAACAGGGGAGGGGAGACAGAAACAGCGCACACTAGTGCAATGAGAGTTGTCTTAATAGTAAAAACAAAAAGTTAGTATCCACAAACCTTTGGGATTGTGGGTAGCTGAGGCACTCCCTAGAGCCAGAAAGTAGGTCCTTTGAAGTCCGCTGCAGTGGGTCCCGATAATGCTCTCTCTCCCCGCGGGAGGGGAGCAGTAGGATACTCTATAGTCGAGGTTGTTTTCAACCCGACACCTCTTGTATTTTAACAGACCAATCGCGCTGGACTCGACATTAAAAGTAAAGTGTTGTTTTATTTTCATATAAAAGAAGGTAGACGCGTTTCGTGCTAAATGCACTTCCCTCTTTCCTTCTTTTATATGTAAATAAACACACTTTTACTTTTAATGTCAGTAGTCCAGCGCTGATTTGGTCTTATTAAAATACAAGGAGGTGTCTGGTGAAACAACCTTGATCTATAGAGGAACAGCCCTTTAACATACTACATTTCAACCTGCTTCATCACTTACCAGGGACCTAGCTTGGAGGGGGTTTCCAAATACGTGGCTTTCTCGCTCTGTAAGTCTGAAAGAAAGTAAGCAATTCCATACAAGTAAATCTGACAAGAAATAGAGCTGGTGATCGGCAAGTATCGCCCCACTAGGGCACCTCTTTTCTAGAAACCAGTTCTTGAGGAATTGTACGCCACATAAGTACATGAGGGGGTCCAATGGCCGCAGCCTATTATTCCATGATATTGCCTACACCAAAATCGCATTAATTGGCTGGGGGACACCGGGCTCGCTTTTCAATTTTTCTGGTCTGCTCACTCCCCTTTCCCAAGTACATAGGTGTTCGGGAAAAAAAGCTCATGAAGAATCTAGAATTAGGGTTTCTAGGTTATCAACGGCATTTTGCTCATCCATCACAATGAACTAATCTAGCCCCTTTGCAAAAATCTCTTCCGGGGCAGATAACACCTGGATGGTCTAAATTAGTTTGGGAAAAGGGGAGTTTTCTCACCATAAAATTTCCCGGGAGCCCACCAGTTTTTTTGGTTAGGCGATTGGGTCGTCAGCGACGACATATCAGCTCTTCTGCTCCTAGCTATTCCTGTTCCAAAGAGAGGACTTTGGGGGAGAATTAAAAATTTGCTCCCCCGCCTGAAATGAAAGCTTTCAATAAAAAAATTTAAATAAACCCATTCAAAGAAGCTCTCCGGGACTAGACAGCAGTAGAAAAACGAGAGAAAAGGGGGCGGGCGGGCCAAAAATTTGTGTACTCAGAGGAGATAAAATTATCTTTAGCTCCTGACCAAAGCAAAAGCAACAAAAATAATTTGGCGAATCTTCATTTCCTTCTCTCATTTTTAAATGCAATCACTTACTGCCCCCAACTTACAACACTCACTATACAGGTCTCGGCTCTTTAAGAAGATGTCTTTTTTTTTTTAACCATAAACTTTTTATTGGCAGATATAAAGTAGTACAAACAGATACAAATGTCATTGTAAGACCAAATTTCAATTTTATCCCCAAAACAAAACCCAGCCCCCTCCCAAATCCATCCCAGATTCAGAGCATAAAAATCCATTACAATAATTTGCAATGCAATTTAAAAATAACAGTCAGTTTTGTCACAATAAAAATTGTACCTGGCTGGGGACCCCTCCACCTCACAATCCCACAGAAAAATCCCAGGAACCTTAACCCCAAATTTCCAACACCCCTCCTAACTGGGTTTGGGTGCAGCAAGACCAGAAATCCACCATTTGGCCCATATTTTATTATACTTAAGTTTGGCCCCCTCTTATAAAAAACCCCCCTCTCTCCAAGCAACAGCCATTTCACTTTATTAACAAACCCCTGTGCGACGGGGTTCTGATCCAGCCATTTGTCGTAAAAATTTCCTCGCCAAAAAAAAAAGTCAAATATTGCTTTTTCCAAACCTCTAAACCGTTAAGGTCCCCCTCAAAATCCCAAAAAAAAAAAACCAAGGGGATTCACTCCACGAAATTTTGAAAAATACTGGATCTTTGGGACAATAAAAATCCAAACCTCTATTTAGGCAATGCCAGAAATATCTCAGAGAGGCCGGTCACATGAACCTATTCACAGGGGGAGGCCCGAATTCCAATTTTAGAGCAAAGGAAGAAAGTCCAGCGTGAACACTTCGTAAGTGTAGAGAGTTCCGGAGTTTATTCAAAAGAATTAAAAGTGTACAAGCATCTTAAAAAGAAGTCGCATGGAGCCGACGCGTTTCGGAGCAAAGACGCTCCTTATTCATGGCATACTATTCAACATACAAATCAAAACTTAAATAGACCATATCCGGTACACGTGACACAAAACAACAAGTCACATGATCGGATAACACAAGAAAAAATATATAAAATCGATATATGATTAAGAACAAGTAATGCTAGCATGTAAATATACACTTAGTATTGGCTAATGAGATCATATCTTTTATTTAACCCCACAGGATATCGGGTATCTAGCTGGAACATCCAAAATGCCTCTCGTGCTAGCAATTTTTTCCTATGGTCACCTCCACGGGCTGGTTTAGTAACCCTTTCTATACCCATAAAGGTAAGACTAGTGGTGTCTCCTTGATGTATATCTTGAAAGTGTTTTGAAACAGTAGACATACTAAATGAAAAAGATTTTTTGGCATCAGATATGTGTCTCCGGATGCGTACTTTTAAATTACATGTGGTACAACCCACGTATTGTTTGTCACAAACATTACAAGATATTAAATATACCACAAAGCGGGTATTACAATTAATGTATGTAGTTATATCATATTTGTGTCCAGTACTTATGGAATGAAACTCTTTGGAGACTGTTGCATATTTACAACTGATACATTTTGAGTGGCCACATTTATACATGCCTTTATTAGTTAACCATATCGGAGTAGACATAACTGAACTAGAAAAATTACTGGGAGACAGCATCGATCTCAAATTTTGACCTCTTCTGGAGACAAAATGAATTTCATCTTCTCGAACAAATTGTTTACTACCCTCCCGATCTGATATTAAAGGAAGATATTTTTTAATGATTTTACAAATGGCATTAAATTGAGGGCTATATGTGGTGGCAAATACAATTTTCTTTTTATCCTGGTTAGTATTACATACTTTCTCTTTGAGGAGAAGATCTCTTGGAATTTTGGGGTTAATTTCTTACTAGTTTTTTTGCAATAGCCATTTGGGGTATCCTCTTTCACTAAGTCTATGTTGTACTGCTTTCTCAAAGACTGGAAAAACTCTGGATTGGAACAATTTCTCTTCAGTCTCGTCATTTCACCAAAAGGAATGGCTTGGATACATGACGGGATGATGTGATGTGGCATGTAAGAATTGTGTTACGGCAGTATTTTTTCTATAAGGAAAAATTTTCAATACTATTATTAGCCCCACATATGGTAAAATCCAAAAGTTGACTCTATCAGAAAACTGATCACAAGTAAACTTAAGATTCATACTGTTATTTATATATCTACCAAAATCCACAGCCTTTTCTCCCCACATCAGGTGGTATGGCCGTTATATAGACGACCTGCTCCTGATGTGGGGGGGCACCTGTGAACAGGCTGTGGATTTTGGTAGATATATAAATAACAACAGTATGAATCTTAGGTTTACTTGTGATCAGTTTTCTGATAGAGTCAACTTTCTGGATGTAACCATATGTGGGGCTAATAATAGTATTGAAATTTTTCCTTATAGAAAAATTACTGCCCGTAACAAAAATCTTCATGCCATATCACATCATCCCCGTCATTTTTATCCAAGCCATTCCTTTTGGTGAAAAATGACGAGACTGAAGAGAAATTGTTCCAATCCAGAAGTTTTTCCAGCCTTTGAGAAAGCAGTACAACATAGACTTAGTGAAAGAGGGTACCCCAAATGGCTACTGCAAAAAACTAGTAAGAAATTAACCCACATTCCAAGAGATCTTCTCCTCAAAGAGAAAGTATGTAATACTAACCAGGATAAAAAGAAAATTGTATTTGCCACCACATATAGTCCTCAATTTAATGCCATTTGTAAAATCATTAAAAAATATCTTCCTTTAATATCAGATCGGGAGGGTAGTAAACAATTTGTTCGAGAAGATGAAATTCATTTTGTCTCCAGAAGAGGTCAAAATTTGAGATCGATGCTGTCTCCCAGTAATTTTTCTAGTTCAGTTATGTCTACTCCGATATGGTTAACTAATAAAGGCATGTATAAATGTGGCCACTCAAAATGTATCAGTTGTAAATATGCAACAGTCTCCAAAGAGTTTCATTCCATAAGTACTGGACACAAATATGATATAACTACATTTCATTAATTGTAATACCCGTTTTGTGGTATATTTAATATCTTGTAATGTTTGTGACAAACAATACGTGGGTTGTACCACATGTAATTTAAAAGTACGCATCCGGAGACACATATCTGATGCCAAAAAATCTTTTTCATTTAGTATGTCTACTGTTTCAAAACACTTTCAAGATATACATCAAGGAGACACCACTAGTCTTACCTTTATGGGTATAGAAAGGGTTACTAAACCTGCCCGTGGAGGTGACCATAGGAAAAAGTTGCTAGCACGAGAGGCATTTTGGATGTTCCAGCTAGATACCCGATATCCTGTGGGGTTAAATAAAAGATATGATCTCATTAGCCAATACTAAGTGTATATTTACATGCTCGCATTACTTGTTCTTAATCATATATCGATTTTATATATTTTTCTTGTGTTATCCGATCATGTTACTTGTTGTTTTGTGTCACGTTTGTACCGGATAGGGGCTATTTAATTTTTTGATTTGTATGTTGAATAGTATGCCATGAATAAGGGGTCTTTGCTCCGAACGCGTCGGCTCCATGCGACTTCTTTTTAAGATGCTTGTACACTTTTAATTCTTTTGAATAAACTCCGGAACTCTCTACACTTACGAAGTGTTCACGCTGGACTTTCTTCCTTTGCTCTACAAGCCATTCGGACCAAGTGCTTTCTGTCCGTCCGGGCGTGTACCTTCGGTATCTACGATCAGGTGAGCTGACTACCCCTAATCCTGTTTGAATTCCAATTTTATGTAGAAATAGAGGAGTTCTGTAAACTCGATGTATTAAGAATAATTGAGAGATTCGATGCTGTTCACTCACTGAAATCAATGGGATGGTCTCCAGTATCTCCCCCAAAAATTAGGCTCTTATAGGGCCAATATCTCCTTCCCACCTACAATGTAAATCTATTGGGTTTCTAGAAAAAAAAGTTTGCCAATAAAAGTTTATATAAAGTGGAGATTAGTCCCTTTGTTGTTTTGATGTTCTTGACCCTATCTATCGGAGTAAACTTGGCATTATATTGAATTTTGTCTGATTTTTCTGCATTATAAGCGTGCCCAAGCTGTAAGTATTTGTTAGCTGTGTATTTCGGTAAGGCAATTCCTTTGCAATTGCTGAAAACTTTTAAGCACCCCTGATCTGTAAGCAGCTGAGAGACATATTGAAGGCCCCTAGATGCCCATGACTCAAATCCCTGAAGCACAAAAAGTTCGGCAACCAGGGGGTATTCCAAATCCCGGTATAGGATGTGCAGCCCTGAAGCCAAAATCCACCCGTAATTTCCACCACAGTTTATGCATCAGATATAAAGTTGGAAAAATTTTGGAGTGCACTAAAAAAGTTTTTGCCTCCAGTTTACCATAAAGATTGGGAGAATTAAAATAGTGGCGTAATAGTTTCAAGTTTATCCTTATCCCCCCCCCCATCCAATCTCTCATAATTGCAGTTGTGCTGCCAAGAAGTAACTGCTGGATTTGGAATTGCCAACCCTCCCTCGTCCTTTGCCAATTGCAGAGTTTCTAGCTTTAATCCGGGCATGTGTCCTGCCCCAGATTAAGGGGTCTGAAAATTGCATTGACTTTAAAAAAGAATCTCTGGGGGAGCCAGATTGGAGAGTTAGTAGGGGGTACAACAACTGGGGGATCCCCAATCATTTTAAACCGATTTGATCTTCCCGCTTTTGATAATGGTAATT
>JAODAL010014094.1:0-88683 GCA_025379985.1 Phyllomedusa bahiana
AAAAAAAGGGAAATAACCTTTCTGTGTCATGTAAAGGCCTTTGATCACTCCAATTGTCTAAGGCAATAACCCTTCTGTGTACATCCTGCTTGATTTACACCACTTGCAATTAACTATCGAAACCATTTCCAGGCCAGTCAGTGATACTTCTAAATTCTCCATGTACAATTGACGATACAGTATCAGTTGAATATACACGTATTTCCTCATAAATCACATTTACAGATTATTCACATTTATGCATATCTTACACATAAATCGACTATAAGATGCAAGGACCTCATGTTACCAGTACATTTCATAGAAAAGGGACACAATATCTCCCAATTTAGATATCAAGTCATTGATCAGGTACCACCACCTATGCGCGGTGGGGATCGGATTCAGATGTTAAAACAAAGGAAGTCATATTGGATACATAAATTGGGTACGCTGACACCAGGTAGGCTAAATAGAGAGTATGATTTTTGTATTAACATATAAGGATAATGTTTGGAGACCATTATGTATGGAGATAGAGACCACTATGGTGACCAAAATTTTGCTGAAAAATTTGTTAAAACAATCTTTCTGATTATTTGGGAATTAGGATTATTCTGTAATGGATTATTGTGGTAACTGTTGAGATTTCATGTCCTATATACTGTATGTTAAATGACAATTTTTGAAATGTGATTCATTTCTACAGAAGGGGTTGTTAAAATCTTAACATAACAAGAAAGTATGTCTTGAACACACTAAATTATATTTAGATCTAAGTATCTCTATTAATTGATATGGTGAAATGATATGCATGTCATCTGGTTTATGTATATATGTGTTTTGAGTATTTTTGAGTGTAGGATTAATGTCTAACTATATAGGTACACTGGTGTAAGTCTTAAATGTTTTTAAGGTATTTAACATATACAGTGGGGAAAAAAAGTATTTAGTCAGTCATCAATTGTGAAAGTTCTCCCACTTAAATGAGAGAGGCCTGTAATTGACATCATAGGTAGACCTCAACTATGAGAGACAAGATGAGAAAACAAATCCCGAAAATCACATTGTCTGATTTGGATAGAATGTATTTGCAAATTATGGTGGAAAATAAGTATTTGGTCAATAACAAAAGTTCCTCTCAATCCTTTGTTATATATCCTTTGTTGGCAATGACAGAAGTCAAACGTTTTCTGTAAGTCTTCACAAGCTTGGCACACACTGTTGCTGGTATGTTGGTCCATTCCTCCATGCAGATCTCCTCTAGAGCAGTGATGTTTTGGGGCTGTTGCTGAGCAACACGGACTTTCAACTCCCTCCAAAGGTTTTCTATGGGGTTGAGGTCTGGAGACTGGCTAGGCCACTCCAGGACCTTGAAATGCTTTTTACAAAGCCACACCGGTTTTCCGGGAATAATCCCTATTGCTCTTTTGGCAGCGAAACAAAGCCTCTTACAGTTATGGTTGAAACCCACTCTCCCGTCAATCTCCGGGGTCATAAAGCAGCTGGAGGATTATCTTATAGCTGACAAACTGGAGACAGAGAGGCGTAAGGAGATCCGAACCCCAGGGTTTTTCAGACGTTGGAGAACCTTCATAGAATCACATTATTCCGACAGGGAGATATGCAGAGGTTCAAATATATCGATTGGTGCTGTAGGGAGGGAATTGGGGGCACGCTGGGGAGACTTCAGGTCTGAGGAACTTTAGACTTGAGTATGAGGTTCCATTAAAGACCATACGGGCGTGTGAGATGAAGATAGGACGCAGTTGCACTTTAGTAGTGTTGATATTTTGTTTAATTTAAATTCTTTTATACCCTTGTAAATTGATGTTTTCTCTGTATGTATTATCTATATATTCCAGGCACAGGCCCGGAGATTATGCAAATACGTGATATGACCACTATTACATGTCAGAGATATGTGTTCATTGTTTAAATGTTTGAAAATGCAATAAAATTTGTTTAAAAAAACAAACAAAAAAAAACAAAGCCACTCCTTCATTGCCCTGGTGGTGTGCTTGGTATCATTGTTTTATAGATTCCGTTAAGAAAGGTCCTCTTTGGACCGAAACGTCCTTTTGTATATTTGGAATCTGCTACTATGTGTTTTTATTCTACATATTACGAAATTTGAAGCCGGATGAATAATATTTGTAAATTGATGTAATAAAGAATATAACATTACTCATTCATCTCACAGATTTATTTATTCTTGACAACTGGGAAATAGAGTGCAGCCTTTATCTTTACCACCCTCTTCTTCCTCAGCATTTATCCTGGGACTACCATGGGTGCAGCGCCATTCCCCCAGGTTTAAGTGGAAGACAGACAAAGTCACGTGTTGGGGACAAGACTGCCAGTCTTGCTGTTTAGTGGCAACTCTCCCGGTGCCCCCCAACTACTCCACTGACGCCTTCCAAGTCTCTGTGGGTCTGCCTGCTCTGTATCAGGACTTTGCGGACATCTTCACTGAGAAGCAGGCTGAGAGCCTTTCACCTCATCACCCATATGGTTACCCTATAGACCTGCTGCCCGGTACTAGTCCTCCCCGGGGCAGGGTCTAACCATTGTCTGTGCGAGAGAGTCAGGCAATGTTTGCCTATATACAAGAGAACCTTCAGCAGGGGTTTATCCGCAAGTCTTCTTCTCCTGCCGTTGCCAGATTCTTCTTTATTGAGAAGAAGTATAGTTTGCTACGCCTTTGCATTGACTATAGCGTTCTAAATAAAATAACTGTGAAAAATCGGTATCCATTACAGCTAATCACTGAGCTCTTTGACCATCTCCATGGAACCAGATTTTGTTCTAAATTGGACTTGCGGGGGGCTTACAATCTTGTTCCAATTCGTGAAGGTGACGAGTGGAAGACGACCTTCAATACTTGAAACAAGCATTTGAATACCTAGTAATGCTTTTTGGTCTGTGCAATGTCCTGGCGGTCTTTCAAGAATTTGTAAATTAAATTTTCCGTGATCTTCTGTATTTTTGTGTTGTCATATATGTGGATGACATCCTGGTCTTCTCCCAAGACCCGGAATCCCATCGTACACATGTGCGCCAGTTGCTTAGACATCTAAGAAACAATCGTCTTTTTTTTTTTTTTTTTTTTAAAACTCATTTTTATTGCTTTTCAGATATTAAAGGTTACATCATATACCTGTTAATACAATTGTGAGCACTTTGTATTTCACAAAATGAAACAACAACTTAGTTAAATAACACTTTCTGCGTGTAGCAGTAAAATTCCATAAAGTTTTCGTTTCTATCCTCGCTACTCAGAGAATCATATAACAGCAAACATACCTATCAGTAGCTTAGGTACCTTCCTCTGGACCATAAACCAGGCCCCAATCCGCCCAACATGAATGAGCCAGAGTGGAACCCAGACCCCACCCCGGGAACGCACCTTCCCCCATTTCCCCTATTTGCCGTGGACCCCCCCCGTTGTTGCTTCCTAGCACTCGGGTAAAGATGTCTTGAAATTTTTTATTTTTTAGCAAAAAAGAGAGAAAAAAAAAAAAAAAAAAAAAAAAAACCTACAACTTTAAGGTAAACTTTAAAACTAAAAAACCCGTGCAGTGAAAGAAAAGAAAGAAACGGGATCCCCACGACCAGGACTTGCCACAACATTTTAAAATCAGATATGATAAACCTGGGGATTTGGATGTGAGTGAAAGGGTTGGTTGCCATAAAAAAAGGGACAAGGATCAAGTTCAGAGTTTTCCCCCTGAGCCGGGGCCCCAATCAGGGACCAAAGCCACTTGGTTTGGATGGAGGCACCCTTAACCTTCCCGTGTTCCGATAGCCGCCTGAAGAACCACCCTGAATGCCTTAAAGGGGGCCCACAAAAAGGGGCAATTTCCCATCTGACAAAAAATCTTGTCATAAATTTTGCCATTGTGAAAAAGAATTTTCTGACGGGGAAATTTTTCTTTCTGGCGTTCCGTTAGTTCATTTAAGGAGATATATTTTTTTTGACCATTAAGACTATTAAGGAAACATTTCAGGCTACCCCTTCTCTAAAATAATCTTTTCGCCCCAAAATAAAAGAAAAACATGAAAAGAAAAAAGGTTTCACCCCCCTGGGGGTAGGTTTTGAATAATACCCCTTGGTGTAAATTCTAATTAAAATTATTTCCTTTTGTCCGAAAAAGGTAGAATTTTCCAAAACCTGGATCTAAACAGTGCCACATCCCTTTGCACCTTTTCATTCTCGGGCCCTGGCACTTGGACAGGCTTTCAGTCCTGCCGGAGCCCCGGGGTGCGGAAGTAATTAAAGCCATGAGCCTTTGTGTATAAACCGAAACTGGATTTTTCCTTTTTTCACTGGAAAAATAACTTAGATATTGCGTTCCAGCCCCCTAAACTCTGGGTGTATTTCTGGATTGGGCATTCTTTAAATGTTTAAAAATTTACTTCCCAAGGGCGTGAAACTGCGGGCTCGTAGGGTTTTATATGGGGTTACAATTGTTTTATTGGGGCCCGTTTTTCCACAGTAAAGCTATCTAATGTCGATCATTTAAAAAACCCCCTGCATTCTTTTGGGCTCTAGACCTAAAAACTTGTGAATTTGCCCCAGGCTAGGAAAGTTGGGGGTTTGTCTTTTTGGGGGCCTTGAATTCCTGAAAGGAAGGACTCTCCCGATGGAATGCACAGATGCTAATCTCAAATTCCTTTCCTCCCCCATACAGCAAAATGTTTTTTTTATCCGGCCCGGGAAAAAATTCAGGTGCCCTTGCAGTGGCATGTACTTGTTATTGACAAGGGGTTTCCAAATTTTTCCTGATAGTTTTTCCAAGATGTTAGGTATCTTTAATTACCAATTCCCCCTGAGTGCAGGGGTAAGTGCATATTTGGTAGTAATAAGGCTGCGAGTGCCGGGGGAGCTTTCGTTTTCCTTAAGTTTGTTTTTGGAAATAAATTCCGTACCCCGAATCCAGTAATACATTGTCTGCCAAAACGGCTAGATTGTGGTACGCACTGGGGGAAATTGCTCCCCCTGAGTTTTTTGGAAGTGGTTTGCGAGGGAAAAATCCTGGGCCTTTTTTTTGGGGAAAAAATAAATTAAAAAAGGTGAATTAAATTTTTTTCAATTTGTTGTTTTAGTAAGGGGGGTGGTTTGTGGGTGATCCAGCAACTTTGGAAATCTATCATTGGGCCCAGGTGGGACCTTGCAAGGAGGACAATGGCAGCCGGGACCATTTTTCCAAATCTTTTATTATTTTTTGTATTGCGGGGGGAGTTTAGGGGTTTTAAATAAAATTTCTGGGGTGCCCCTATCTTTTTTAAAAATATGTGTATCTCTTTCCATTTCCCCTATTTTTTGAGATGTCCCCCCGTAAAGTGCCCTTTTTTTTTTATATATGAAAATAGTTGATTTTGATTCGTTGATTTTAAAACCCCTGAACATTGAAAGACGGGGAGTTGTTTAAATAGGTTTTCAATATCCTACCGGGGTTTGCCATGTAAAAGATTACATCGTCGGCAAAATGGAAAGTTTCAGTCCCCCCCCCCCCCCACTGTTTTCCTCAAAATGGGGTTGGAAAGTAGAAATTGGGCAAAAAAAGGCTCCAATGCCAAATTAAAAAAGAAGGGGGGGGAGAGTGGACCCCTGCCGTGTTCCACGTTGGAGGGCAAAATTGGGGAGAAAGAACCCGGGGAATGCAAATTCTTGCATGGGGTTTGGGTAGAGGGAGAAAAAGGGTTTCTGAAGGGCCCTGTAGCTTTTTTTATCTAGGACAAATTTTTAGCCCCCCCCTCTCAGGTCGAAGCTTTTTCTATCGACACAAGCAAGGTGCCCCGAGTATTTTTTATTACTTTGGCCCGATTGTAAGGTAAAGCCCTTTTGATTTTTTGCTACGAAATTACCTTAAAACAATCCGGCTTGCTGCGGGCCAAAGATTCTAGGGTTAATCGGGGCTAACTATTGCTGTTTTAGCCACAATTTTAAAATTTTAATTTTATAAGGGAAATTGGTCTTATGAGCTGGGTTTGTATGGTCCTTACCCTTTTTGGGAAACACCTTTGTGTGCGTTTGGTGTCTCAGGTGGGTCCCGGGCGGTAAATTTGGGGTTGTATGGGTCTGCAAAGGTGTGTGAGTCTGTTTTTTTAAGACTTTAAAAAATTCCCCCCCGAAAAACCCCACCGGCCCCGGGGGCCTTACCGGGCTTGACTGGGTTTCGCCCCTTTCCAGTTCTTCTTGTAGATGGGGCCCTAAGCACTGCATTGTTTCCCGATAAGGCGGGGGCCCGGGATCCTTTCACCCCATTTTTGGGGGGGGAACATTAACTTCTCTTTGCACAAATTTTTGGTAAAAGTTTCGGAGTTTTTCCCGTTTTCCCGTGCCAGTTTAAACGTAGCACCCCAAACCCGTCCCCTTCATTGTTAAGATTGTTGCTTTGGAGTTTTCCCCTTCCCCCATCGGGCCCGGGGGTCCCGCTTTGTTTCCATATTTAAAGAGATTGTTTCCCCTACTTGTTGTTTAAGTGCTTCTCTTTTCTTAACCATGTTTCCAAATAACTTTTGGCTTCCCTTTCCATTTTGTTTTTTTCCCCCCGGGATGGTTTTTTGCTAAAAAGGCTGAATATTTTTGCGCAGGGAGTTGCTATGAAATTTTTTTTTTATGGCATTTTCGCTTGAGACCCCGTAATGTATAATCCAGCCTCCCTCAAAAGGCTGCCTTTTGCCCCGCATCCCAGAATGTTTGGGGTGGATGTTGACTCTTCTTTGTTCAAAAATTATTCTAGCCACCATCCCTGAGCATTTTTTGGGAAAATTCCCCCCTGGTCATGAAACCCCGGGGAAAAACCTCCATAAAAATCTTTCCCCTAGGGATCGTGCCCTGATATCAAAGGTGCGGGGATGGTCAGAGATGATCTTTCATTGATGGATACCTATAAACTTGGGGTTAGAGAGCTTTGGAAACAGAATATAGTCGAATCCCCCGCGACCAGGTAAAATCGGTTTGGAAAAGTGTGTAAATTCTTATCTTGGGGGTGCGAACCCTCATGGTCTACAAACCCCCAGACGTTCCCACAAATTCCTTTAAGGGTTTGACCCTTTTCTGGGCTCACCATTATTCCCCTTCCCCCCGTCCTGCCTCCCCCCCCGGAAAAACCGTATTTGGGTCCCCCCCCCAATTATCTTTTTTTGGAAAATGCATTTTTTTGAAAGCACTTTGTTCTAGAAAATTAAAAAAACTTTGCATGCCCTGTTTTGGCCATATCCATAAAAGGGAGGTTTTCCCCCTTTGTGGGGTGTGCCCTCCCCATCCCCCTCCGATCCCTCCAGTTTTGAAAATGGGCTAGAAGTTCTTTGTTAATATCAATACCCCGGTTTGCCACCACCCGCGGGGGGACCTACACCTCCCCACCCAAACTTTTCATTCTATGGAATTTTTTTTTCTTTTTCTCCCAAGTGGCTCTGGAGCAACGCCAATCCGTTTTAAAAAACCTTAGGTGGGCCACACCATGAGACGTTATCGGCGACCTAAACCCCCTTTCACATTCCAAGTAATTAAGTTAAAAAATTTTAACTCACATATACATTCCCAGTCGCAATGTATCCCTCACATACAGGGTTTTAACTGTAAATAGATAACAAGCATAAAACATGTAAAAAACCATGAACAAAAACATAAAGAGCGTTTAAAAGACCCTAAATGCACAAACTTGAAGTCCAATGACGCAGTTGGCCAATGACCCCTCTCCTGGTGCCCTCTTGGTAATGGACTTCTCTTTTTTCCGTGTTGAAGTATAGAGTTTTTCTTCGATTCCTCCTTTCCCCCTGCCCCCCGCCCCCCGGAGATTAGCTGGGGCCTAATTTCCCTTTAAATAAGGCAAAACCCATTTTATGTCGAGTCGAGGGCTCTAGTTTGGACCCAACCCAAAACACCCCTCACTTAATAAAAATTATTTGGATAACTTATAAGGTACCGTCAGCTGAGAAATCCTTTTTTTTTTCTTCCAAAACCCCCTTTTATATCAAGGGCCTTTTTTTTTGCTTTATTCGGTTTTTTTTTGGTGTGGAAAAAAATTTGGCGTGATGGGGACGTCTCTTATCTTTCAATCTTTCCAACCCCGTTCCCCTTCAGTCATGAAGTTGGGTCTTCGGCGTACTTTGGTTGTCATTTCTTCTTGGAGAGATCCCCTTTTAATTGACCTGAGTGGAAACTTGACCCCTGAAAAACTTCGCCCCTTGGCGTTTTGGGAAAAGTAGAGTGTTCCCATTCTTGTGGAAAACTTTTAAAATTGTGGGTAAGGGAGCGCGAATTTCACCTTATTGTGGAAAAAAACTCGTACAAGACTTGCAAAGGCTCTTCTTTTTAGAACCCCTGGAAGAAAAACTTGAAAATCAGTAATGGAGCCTCGATTCAGTTTAGAGTCCGGCCTTTTAAAGCTTCAGGATGGCAGTTTTTTCGGCAAAATTGAGATATTTTATAATTTTTTGTTTGGCTTTCTTGCAAGCTTTTGGCATGCTTGGTCAGTGTGGGTAGTTCTCTTGTTGGGCCCCCTTTGTGCTCCTCGGACTTTAACCCTGCGGCAGTCTAGGGGACTTGGGGGCCCCTGTTGCATATCGCCATCGATCTTTTTGCGGGTAGACCCTTTTGGGAGTCCCCCCCAGTCGAGTTATTTCGTCTTGACCCATTTTCAAAATCTTGACTTTATTCCAAAGGAGTTTGTTTTCATTATAAGATCTTGGGGTTTGGGAAATGATTTTTATTAGTGGGATCTCTAGGGGTTTTTTACCCTTGCTCTGCTTCGCCCAACGCTTGGGATGTATTGGAAAATTTTGCCTGGGTTTTTTTTGGTGTGGGGAGACCCTGGTGAGTGTCTCTTTTTGTCAGGGCGAGCTCTTACCCCTTCGCTATTAATTTTTTTTAAGGGGCACGTTCGTCTGGAGTTCTTCTAGCTCCAATGTTTCGTCCTCCTTTCGAGCCGTCCCGTTTTAGGGGAGAGGAAAAGCGGTTATGGGGTTTATTCCAGCTCCTGTTGGGTTTCTACTGATGGGTGACCTGCCGGGCCAAAAAAAACCCCACTTTGGGCTTTCCCCATTCCTGGAAGTATTTCTCCATATGCTGCGGTACGATTGGTTTTTTTTTTTTGAGTCCCCCAGTGCAAAACAGATGCCTCTCCAACAAGTACAAGTAGTATAGATTTTATTTTAATTTCGTTTTTCTTTTGGTCAGTAGGTGGCACCAAGTGACTACAGACAGGGGAGTTATATGACGTGTGTGTGTGTGTGTGTGTGTGTGTGTTGGTGTTTTCTTCTTTTTTTTTTTTTTTTTTTTCCTCCCTCAAATTGCAGTTTTTTTTTTTTGGGCAGTAGGGGGGACCCAAAAGCTACGAAGGGGAGTTATGTTTTTTTTTTTTTTTTTATTGTACAGCAGTTAAAGGGTTGTCCCCCCCCACAGGGTTTCAAAAAAACATAAAGAAAATTCTCTTCACTTCCTGGGGTTTATACTAATTTTCATAAGCCCCTGCTTTTACACTACATTGTGTTCAGATGCTTTAAATTTAAATTTAATTAGTTTTCAAACTACCGAAGGACTTCCCTTTTCTGATCCCCAAAACAAAAAACCCTAATTTCAGAGTTTTACTTTAGATAAATCAAACTTTTTACTGTCTGCAGCCAGGACACGAGACACGGACCGTGTGAGATCACTCTCGTTATCTCATTGAAAAAACAGCCCGGAGATTTGTTTACGGTCGGTTTCTGAGGGAAAATGAAATAGCCACAAGGTAATAAATTCATTGTACTCTTTAGGGAAAACAGGGAAAAATGCATATATTTGGAAAAATGTCTTTATTTTTGTTCCCCTACAATTTGAAAGTATTCTTTGTTTCGGACAACCCCCTTTTAAGAAAGTGACTGATCTGCAGCTGCCAGCCTCGGACCCGGCGGGGATAAATGATTCCCTGTCAGTGGGGTAAGTGATCTGTCCCCTTTTTGCCTTCAATGGGGTGGGGGCCCCTGCTGTGGGGTTCCCCTCGAAGTCTCCCCCTGGGGGGTTGGTTAAAGATGGCCACCGGGTGCCCTGTATGGGCCAAAGCTCCCCCAAAAATGATATTTTGGTGTTATCTGTTGTCTGGAGCCCTGGGGGTGCTCCACTCTCCGCTTTTATCTACTGCCCCCAAACTGTGGGGGGGTGTTTGTCCCAAAGGCACTCAGTTCGTCTAGGGGAGTTTTTGGCACTACTCACGTGCCTCCTTCCCCCCTGCCGCGCTTTCCAATCCTTGGCCCCGCTGGGTTATGTCTCCTGCTCCTTCGTGCTTTTTCTGCGCCCGCAGCACGTCTGCTCCGCTGCCTTAGCTGTGCCCGTTCTCCGCGCTTGCCGGCCCCTTTATCTGGAATGACAACCCCTGTATGATTTGTGGCTGATTCTCCGGGGTATGTGTGGGAGCTCTCACTTTCCATCACTCCCTCACGGGGCCGGAAACGGAAGCCCGAAACAATGTCTTTATGCCAAGCTTGAGAAGTGCTCTTCCCCTCAAACCGTCTGCCTCTTTGGGGCATCATCTAGATCAAGGACTACAAATGGACCCTGCCAAGTTGTCTGCAGTCCTGTAGTGGCCCCAACCACTGCGGGTGATACAGTGCTTCTTTGTGTTCGCCAACTGTTAATGCAAATTCATTCTGCATTTTTCCACCATGGTGGAACCCATTGTGGTGTTCACCAAGAAAAATTGCAACCCCAGACTTTGGCCATCAGCGGCAGAAGAAGCATTCTCCTGGTTAAAATTGGCATTTGCCTCTGCACCTATCTTGTCACAACCGGACACAGAGAAACCTTTCTGCCTCGAGGTTGATGCCTCTTCTGCGGGTGCTGGGGTGGTCCTCACACAGAAAAGTCCTAAAGGCAAAATCGTCACATGCGGATACTTCTCCAAGACTTTTTACTCTCAGCAATCGTGAACTACTGGACATAAAGCTGGCCATGGAAGAGTGGTACCACCTCCTGGAGGGGGCTCGTTATCCAGTTAATATATTCACTGACTACAAGAATCTCTTGAACCTCTAGTTGACTCAACATCTGACATCAAGCCAGGTGGTCCCTCTTCTTCTCCTGGTTCAATCTCTTAATCCACTTCCATCCTGCAGAGAAGAACATCAAGGCTGATACCCTCTCATGTGCTTCTGATGTTATTGGCAAAGAGGCAGCTCAAAGGCACATTGTACCTCTTGACCGCCTGATTTCTGCAGCTCCTACAGACCTCGAACGTGTTCCCCACCAGGAATACTTATGTGCGCTCTGCGGAAGAGGATTCTAAAATGGAGGCATTGCACTCGGGCAGTCGGGCGTCCCAGTGTGCAAAAATCTTGTCTACTTATATTTCATTTTTACTGGTGGCCAGATCTTGTTAAAGATGTCAAACATTTTGTGGAATTTTGTACCACTTGTGCCCACAACACGTCGCCTTGCCTCAAACTGGCGGGTCTGCTGCAACTTTTGCCTATTCCCAACAGCCCATGGACTCAAATTGCAATGGACTTCATCACCCACCTACCTCCATCTTCCAGTAAAACTGTTGTTTGGGTGGTCACTGACCGGTTTTCTAAGATGTCACACATCATTCCTCTGCCTACTCTACCCTCTGCTCCACACCTCGACAGCCTCTTCTTTCAGCACATCTTCCATTTGCATGGACTTCATCAGCATATTTCTTGGCCCAGAGGGTCCAGTGTGTGTTAAGGTTCTAACGACGTCTCTATTCTCAACTACAAGTAGAACTGGACTTTTCCTCTACCTATTATCCACAATCGAATGGTCAGGTTGAAAGGGTAAACCAGGTCTTCGGTATTTACCTTCGCTACTGGTCCAGCCTGTTGCCATGGGCAGAATTTTCTTACAACTCCCTGGATTCAGATTCCACTGGCATATCTCCGTTTTTTACAGTCTTCGGACAGCATCCACATCCACCTCTCTCTTTGCCTTCATCTTCTGATGTTCCTGCTGTGGATAATCTGGTCCATGATCTGTTGTCCATTTAGAATGAAACACGCCAGTCCCTGCAACGGGCATCGGCCCATATGAATGTCCAAGCGGATAAAACAGGTAACTTAAACAGGTAACTTAGTATAATAACATTGATAAATGTAAAGGAGGAATACAACAATCCGGAGAGCAACATGGATATAGTCAAGAACTCAAGCATTATATAGTCAGTAAGAAAATAACAAGCAATAAACAGATCTGGATGCAATATATTCTAGTTGAAGATATCAATGCAAAAGGACTAAGGGGTATAGCGGATAAAAGGAGAAGACCTCCCCTGTCCTTCGCCCCTGGAGACAAGGTGTGGCTGTCAGCTACACACATCCACTTGAAGATCCCCAGCTGCAAGCTGGGCCCTCTGTTCCTGGTACCATTTGAGGTACTGAGATGTCTTAACCCAGTTGCCTATAAACTCCAGGTCCCTGGATGTGCATCCCAAACTCCTTCCACATCTCCGTGCTGAAACCAGTTGTCCTTAATCGAAGGTTAGGAGGGAGACAACATTTTTTGTTTGACTGGAAGGGGTTCGGGCTGGAAGAAAGGTCCCGAGAGCCGGAGGGCAACATCTTGGACTGCAGACTTTTAGAAAGGTTTTTCCAGGCTAGAAAGAGGTGGAGATCAAAGGAGGGTGGAACTGTTATGGGTAGTCCCGCGAACCACACATCGGGACACGGGCACACTCGTACTCCCATTGCCCCAGCTGTGGCTTCGGCGAGTGGCCCAGATTGCTACTCACCTCTCGTCTCTCCTGCCAGTGATTTGTTATCACCGGGCGCTGACCCTATATTAACCCTGCCTCTTCCTTTCGTCCCTGCTTGATTAATAGTGCCTGTGTGAGAAAGCGTTTCTTGTGTGTTCTGTTATCTCCGTGTACTAGTTCCTCCAGCTACCACGAACCTTTGCCGCCTGCCCTGACCTTCCTTGCGGTAGGCTCTGGTGAAAACCAGTGACCCCTTAGACTCTGCTCCCTGGTGCGGCTTACTCCATCACTTGCGTTGGTCCAGTGGATCCACCCTCTCTGGCCGTTACACCGCTCATAGAGTGGTAGTTGGTGAGCGGGACAACCATATGTACACTATGAAGAGGAAAACAAAAGTTCATTAGGTAAACTACAAAGATTAGATAATAATTAAAAACTTTATAAAATGTTTCTGTAGTACAGTAAAATGTAATTGTGGATTTGCAGTGTCTTTTGACATCTCTGCTGCTGACAATGGGGGAAATGTGCAACATATTTGTTGTGTATCTGCAAAACAAACTGAAATACCGCAGGTCAGTTCCTATGTCGATAAAATTTCTTGAGATATTAAGGTAATCTGCTGTGCATTTTCTGCATGCATAGCGTATATGCCCCATTTGTGTTTTGCCTTAGACTCTGCCAACACTACTGGTTTGGCCTTAAATCAAGTCAAATAGCAACATAACGGATCCACGCTGCCTGCTGGCTTGTCTGTGATTTTGTATCAATTCTCAAAAAATTCGAATCATACTAATTGGGAATTTTCACTCAGTTGCTTATCTGACTTTCATTAAAGAGGTTTTGCCACAAAGCAAAATTGACGTGGGAAGTTTTTAAATTAAATAAAAGACATTTTCACCATTCATCATTATTAAAAATTCTGCACCGTTTTTGTCTTAGCTGCTCATTTACTGATCCATTGTTTACAGCTCGATTCCAAGGGATATGACCAGGGCTGAGAGCTTCTCAGTCCTGGTCGCAAATGCTCAAACATTACCTCTCCTCTCAGGCAGCTACTGAGTGTTCAAACCCCAGGTGCTGTCATTCTACTTGTGTTCTCTGTCCTCCTTAGTAATTAGTCAAACAGTGCAAATAAATAAAAAAAAGAAACTTTAATCAGGTCTGCGCAGTGATAAAAAGAAATAAAATCCACAGGTTTGGTTCCTGCAGGGATTTGAACCGTGGACCCTTGTGCCTGAAGGCAAAAATTTTTACCTCTGAGCTACAGTGTAGCTACTTACAGTTCTGCATATTAACAAACCTTTCTTTGACTAAAGATAGGAAAGAAATAGTGATGTCATCCTGCTGGGTCACATGAAATGCAATTCAAACAAATCACACACGCCCCCCTCTAAGCACACAGAGCTAAAGAGCTGGATGCAGGAGGTATGAAATGAGATCGTGGCAAAACCCCTTTAATGGTCACAGTTTCTGCTGACTCTACATCTATTCCCCGCATTTCTGGTGAGCATGACTGGCTGTTCCGATTAGTTGGGTCAGCACCATTGGCTCATTTGTGCTTGAAGTTGATTTTTAACTTTTTTTTTAATCTTTTTAGTTTTTCCTCTCATCGGATGGTCACATTACTAGGAGAGCCAATAAATTACAACAACTTCTTACCTAAATATTTATTTATACCACTCATTATAAAGACATGAGGTATTTCACATACAATAATGTTCTGAACAACATTATAATCGTCCTTTTATTTTCATTACATTTATTATAAATGTAGCTTTTGTTAACATTTCTATTTGATATCAGAATAACACATTTCAGTATGAAATTAAGCCAAAATGTGAACACCCCTGAAAAACATGTAAAAAAAAATATCTTTTTTATGAAAAGGAGATACATCTTCAAGATGTGGTTAAGGGAAAAAAGTCAAACTAGACCAGACATCACTCAGATCTTAAGTGTAAGGGCAGTTTCACATATTGCACGTTTGTAAAAACCTCGACCAAAAAAGCATGCATTTTTCACTTTTTTTTGGAGTGAAAAACCAAAATAACCTAATAGAAATTAAATTACAGATGGTGTTTTTTTGGTAGCCTTTTTTTACACAGTTTTTTCAAAACGCAGCATGCTGTACATGCTGTAGTGTAGTATTTTTCAGGCAGTCCCCTCCCCCATCTCCAATTGTTTTTCTTCTGCACATTACATTAAAACATGTATTATCAGGTGTTGAATTTTTTTGTTTTTCCTATGCATTTGTTTGTAGCATTTTTCCACACTGCAAATTGTGAGATGGATTATCTGATTTGTGATGTGGAAAACATGACCAGAAAAAAAACGGCATCCAAAACCGCATGTACCAATGCACACAATGTAAAATGCTACAAAAACAACATGAAAAAAAAACCTCATGAATCATTTATTTAAGCACCTGCAGTTAAAGTAGTAATACCCTAATGATCCCCCACTCCTATTCCAACACGTCTAAAGTCCCCGCCAGTCTCTGTACAATTACTGTTTTTTGTTCATTTATAACATTCCAAAAATGTTATAAGGATGTACAATCCCTTTAAGCATCATGTCAGTGTCAAGAGGGACTAGAAAGCAAAAAGGACCTGGCAAGTGTTACAACAAGAGCATTGGTGGATTGGTAAGACTTCTTTTGTTGTTTTATACCAGTGTTTTATTTTCAAAATGTAAGTGGTCGTACGATCCTTTCATTGATCACGTAGCAATGATGATAAGAAACAGTGAGTGTTGTATTGGAACTGGTGAGGATGTGTTGGAGCAGCAGTGGAGAGACACTGATAAGATGAGATGAAGGACTTTTGTTATTTTACACCATTCTGAGCCACTGTTTTTTTTTTGTTTTTTTTTTTAATAAGTGGCTGGACAACTCCTTTTAAAGGGGTTTTGCCACAAAGTAAAATCGATGTGGGAAGCTTGCAAATACATTATTAAAAATTCTAATTTTTGTTTTAGCTGCTACCTTAGTGATTGATAATCTCTAGGGGATACGACCAGCGACGAGAGCTCCTCAGTCCTGGTCTCACATGCTCAGACATCACCACTCCTGTCAGGCAGCTACTGTCAGTTTCTTCCCTGCTTAGCAATCACACACACTCACTGCTGAGCGAGTGTTCAACCCCAGGTGCTGTCAGTCTACTCCTGTCCTCTGTACATCTTAGTACTTAGTCAAACAGAGCAAATAAATAAAAAGAAACCTCAATCATGTTTGGTTCCTGCAAACATGGTTCCTGCAGGGATTTGAACCTAGGCAGAAGTGCTGTCCACTCAGCTACATCGTAGCTACTCACAACTCTTTACATAAACAGACCTTTGTTTGACTACAGTAAGCACAGTGTGAGAAAAGACATAGCGATGTAAAGCCTGCTGGGTCACATGACATGCAGTGCAAACAAATCATACACACACCCCTTTTGAACACACTTCAGGACAAAACAGGCATGAAATGCCCTTGTGACAAAACCCCTTTAAGTATCTTAACAATAAAGATAATTGTCACCTTAAAGGGGTATTATCATCTCAGTGACAGTAGGTTGTATTAGCAGGTTGTTCAGCTGTACTTGGAGCTTCCATAGAACAAAATAGAGTACTATCCAAGGATGACCTACTCTCCATTCTCGATGGGTTACTTTCATTGGGCGCCGTCTCAAGAGAGATGTGGATCCAAGAGGTGGAGCCTTTAAAGGGGTTGTCTCACTACAAGGATTTTTTTGTATGTTAAAGATTTTGCGAAAACAAATCACTTTGCAATATGTGTCCATTTACAGTGTCCTACCTATTCCTAGATATCCCCTCTTGTATGGGCTGCATCAGCTCCTGTGGTCGCTATAGCTACAGACCTGTACAATCTCTCCTGATAGGCTGTCAGCACTGGTCGATATAGCTACAGACCTGGCTTCTACTGCAGCCTAGTAGAAGCCAGTAAACACGCCCCTGAATTCAAAGTGAAACCAAGAAAACAGGACTGAGGTAAGATGAATCAATGTAGTGAGACAACCCCTTTAATGCAATGAATGTAGGAGAAAACCCTTTTGTGCTGTTCCCAGTCTATGGTGGACATATATTTAAAATGACCATTTAATACAAAACCACTTTTCAACAATATAACAAAAACTGAATAGAGTGCAGATGGCAAGGAACTAATTTCTTCTCCGAGACGGGGGAGTTCAAGACCGGAGCAGTATAATCCATGAACCACAGCACAGACTCCCATTAGAAAGTAATGGGCACCGAGGTAATTTTTTTTGTCTGGAGTCTTGCTCTTTTCAGGGACCTAGAAATCTCTCACGATAGTGTCCTTCTATTAAAAAACAAAACATAAATAAATCATCTGAACTGTAGCATACAACCAAGCCATGTTTTTCCGGGATCTTTACTCCATAACATAGGGAGACAGATAGTTCTGTTTGGCAATAAGAAAATCAATTTTGTTCTCAATTTCGATGAGTTTACGGAAAAATTTTAAATTATTCGGTTCCTGGCCTGCTGTGGGCAGAGGACTACAAGGACTAGAAGTCTCTTCAGGACACACTGGGATTAAATTTGCAGTGCTTAGATCTTGATTCGGTTCCTGTTTTTAAAAATATGATATTAGTAGAAAAATGTCAAGAGTTCCTTTTTTTAGTAAGTTTTCTCCTGTTTTTATCACAGCTGTTGGCACTGCCAAACGTGTAATGCTCCCCCTACCACTTTTTGGTCCTGGGTGAAGGGGGCATGCTACTTCTCTTCGTATATAAGACCTTGTCTCCATTTTATTGCAACTGAGTAAGAGACACCACACGAATTACAATACTCATAATTCTTGGAGATGCATGCACTTTACAACACTCATTGACAACTGCCTAGAGCTGGAGATTTCTCAATATCTATAGTTTCACACCTTCACAGTGGTACCCCAAATCCCGGAAACTAGCAGCGATTCCTTCTCCAAGATCAGGCAAACTGCACTAAATATTCTCTAGTAGTATAATGTTGTACTGTGTTAGCCATAGAAAGCAGAAGAGGAGTGAAGAAATCAGGAGATTCCTGTTAAGAGACTAAATGAGTATATTTGATGGTGAACTTTCGAGAACTCCATCAGACATGTTGTTAAAGAGGTTTTGCCATGAAGTAAAATTGACGTGGGAAGCTTGCAAATGAAATAACAAACATTTTCACCATTCATTATTATTACAAATTCTGGACCGTTTTTGTTTTAGCTGCTCCTTTAGTGATCCATTGTTTACAGCTCGTCTCCAGGGGATACGACCAGGGCTGAGAGCCCCTCAGTCCTGGTCGCACATGCTCAGACATCACTTCTCCTCTCAGGCAGCTACTGAGTGTTCAAACCCCAGGTGCTGTCACTCTACTCCTGTCCTCTTTCCTCCTTAGTAATTAGTCAAACGGTGCAAATAAATAAAAAATGAGGTTTGTGCATTGATAAAGAGGGAAAAAAACCACAAGTTTGGTTCCTACAGAGATTTGAACCCAGGATCCTTGTGCTGTGAAGCAAAAACATTACCTCTCAGCTACTCACAATGCTTTACATAAAAAGACCTTTCTTCGACTACAGAGAGGAAAGGCCTGGTGATGTAATCCTGCTGGGTTACATGATATGTAATTCAAACAAATCACACACCCCTCCTTCTGAGCACATAGAGCTGAAGAGCTGGATGCAGGAGGTATAAAATGAGGTCGTGGCAAAACCCCTTTAAGGTATGACGAAGAGAGATAGTACTCTCGAAAGCTTACCATCAAATACTGTATACTCTAAAAGGTATCACCTGATGTCTTGACTCTTCTACATATTCCCTGAAATTTAAATTTAACCCCTTAGCGACCACCAATGAACTTTATTCCGACCCATATGCCTTCTTATAGCCAGGCTGGCATAAGCTGGGTAAAGCAAGAGCTCAGCTGACTTATGACAGTCAGTCTCCTGCTCTACCAGCAAGTTGTTTAACAGCTTAGATGCTGCATTAAACTGCAGGTTTCATAGGAATAGGGCTTCCTCTGCCAGCCTGTCTGCACCCTTGCAATGCAATCATGGATTTATGATGGGTCTGATTAGGCTGATGGCCTAATGAAGTTACCAGGTCTGCTTGCAGTGTATGACGTTAGAGAGGTTGTCTCACTCCAAAGATTTGCTTTCAACATGTAGGGAACAATAAAGACTTTTTCAAAATATATTGCTAGATTTTGCTTTGTTGGGGAGATAAGAGATTTTATCTGCTCTGAGTGCACACAATTTTCTCTAACTTACTGACCAGCCCTCCCCTTCTCTCTCTTCTGTTTCTTATCTGGTAGCAGGGAGTGACACCACCACAGGCCTGCACACAGGACGCTGGCAGAACTGAGTGTGCCATCTCAAAGTAAACAAACGTAATTAGTCTCCTTTGTTAGGGTTTGTTCACACAGAGTTTTGCCTCCGTATTAACATCCGCTTTTTAGATGCGTCTCGGGGACCGACAGGACGGACCCACAGACGCCTCTAACAATTAGCAGTGACTTTATCACTGCCAGCAACTAGGAACACGCAGCGGCGTTCACATGAGAGATTGCCGCTGCGTGTTTGACTCGCGCCTGTCGGGTCCGTCTGGCGGATGCGATCAAAGAAATGACATGCAATTTTTGGATCGCATCCAAAAGACGGACCCAACAGGCGCGATGCAAACACGCAGCGGCGATCTCTCATGTGAACGCCGCTGCGTGTCTGTCATTGCCGGCAGTGATAAAGTCACTGCTAATTGTTAGATGCGTCTCTGGGTCCATTCTGTCGGTCCCCAAGACGCATCTAAAAAGCGTGTGTTCATATGGAGGCAAAACTCCGTGTGAACAAGCTCTTACAGCTCTGGAGCTCTCTGCACTATTTATAAACATCTACTACTCTAATGTCAGTGCTTTTAGTTAAGCTATGAATACAGAGCGGATATGCCAATAACTACTATAGAACCACCCACAGCCTGACTAGGAAGAAACAGGATACAGGAATGTAAAGATGTTTTCGATTCTGTGAAACAGTGTGGCGAGATAACCCCCTTAAGGCACTGCCAGTGGCAGAGCTGAAGTGGATGCTGTCAGTTTTACAGTGACAGGCATAGTACACTGCACTAAAGTAGTGCAGTATATTATTTAAGCAATCAAGTGGTCTCATGTTTAAAGTGAACCTGTCAGCTACATTATGCTTTCCGAATGATGGGCAGCATAAAATAGCTGCCGGTTACTGTGTGTTTTACTCCGAAACGTTGCAGTGTTCCCGGGTAAAACACTCAGTGAAGTTGCCCCGGAAGAAGTCTTGTGCCCAGGAGAGATGAGTTTGACATGAGGCTTCTCCCTGCCCCATCAGCTTGACTGACAACTTTTTCCCATGTTTGTCTATAGGGAGAGAGCTGTCAGTCAAGCTGAGGGGGCGGGAGAAGCCTCACATCGGACTCATCTCCCCGCACCAGACGTAACTTCACTGGGTGTTTTACTTGAGAACACAACAGCGTTTCAGGGTATAACACAAAGTGTTAGGATCAGGTACCCTGCAGCTATTTCATGCTGCCCGTCGTTCGGGCAGCATAAAATAGCTGACAGGTTCTCTTTAACACCCATAGTAGGCCTAAAAGACATCCATTAAAAAAAATAATAATAATCCAATTTTCTCATCACTTTTTCACTATTTATGGAGAGAAAAAAAACAAAAACTATACATTTTGGTATCTCTGCATCTGTACTGCATAATTTACATGAAAAACAAGTCTTTCTGCAAGAAAATAAGATAAAAACATCAAATGCAGTTCTGAAATGCATCGTCTCACTATTTTTTTTCTAAGTGTATTTGTTGTACAAAAGTAAAGACAAAAAAAAAATCTACATAAATTGGTTATTGCTTTTATTGTGATGACCAAGAGAATAAAAGTTCTCACTGCATTTTTACTGCACAGTGAAAAGTAAATTTAAAATGAAAAAACTAAGAAACAAAAGATGGCATAACTCCCTGAAAGATGTGACTCAAAATGGTGTTTTTGAAAAATAAACCTTGTTCAATAAAAAAAAAAAAAAAATACGTCTATATTGACGGAAAAAAATGTTATGGCTCTTTAAAATGACAATGGAAAAAATAAAGAACTTGCCTGGTCATTAAAGTCTGAATAAGCTTGCAGCCATGGCAGAACACACCAGCGCCCTTACACCCTCAAAAGTATGAAGGCTTAGAGAAGCATACACTGAGAGAGGTAACATTTAGATTAGGTCCCCATCTAAACTGAGCACTATAAAATAATCCATATAACCAGTACTTGTCTCTAAGGCCTCGTTCACACGGCTTATTTTGCCACGGATTGGCGCCGTACTGCGCGCCGGATTTGCGCTTCAGTACGGCGCCAATCCGCGGCAGCAATTACGGTAATCCACTGCTCTCATAGAGAAACATTTGGATTCCCGGCGCTCCCCCTGCTCGGCGAATCCCGCCGGGGGGGGGGAAAGTGACATGCACATTTATTTACGGCGCGTACGCGCCGTAGTTTAATGCATTGTCTATGGGGCCGGGAGCGGGCCGCCCCCGCCGCGCTCCGGCCCCGTCCCGCCCCTTATTCACGGCGGATTTGTGAGCTCAATACGGCTCACAAATCCGTCGGGAATAAGCCGTGTGAACACGGCCTTAGTGTCTGCAGAGTGCTGCTGTCTGTTTTGTGTGTTGGCGTTGCACTTATGTCAGTGTGCGCTGCGACATACATTTTGCAAATTTTCAAAAAGTGAGGACGATTTTTGTTTTTTTTAGGGATTCTAAAATTGGCCTGTCACTAAGAAGTTCATCCTTCCAGAGTTATTTTTTAGACTTATCCAAATACTCTGTGCTTTTACCACCAAGTTGGGCCCTACTTTCTGCATACTTTTTGTAACTGGTCAGTGCTTTGACTAAAGAACTGTATGCTTACTAAAAGCCTACCAATATACAGTAGTATAAATAATATTTTTGTTATAAATGAATAATTATTAGATGTGTTCAAAATAATAGCAGTGTGGAGATCAATGAGTGAGGTTAATCATTGTGTGAACCAGGGGGCCCTTGTGTAATGGTGTTGTACCTGCATTTCTCCTTGAAAGCCTGAGAAATATGGCTCATTCGAGACATTGGTCAGAAGAACAGCGTACTTTGATTACAAAGTTGATTGGAGAGGATAAAACTTATAAAGAAGAGCAATAATGGGCTGTTCAGCTATAATGATCTCCAATGCTTTAAAATGGAATGCAAAACCAGAGAGACAAGGAAGAAAACGGAAGACGACCATTCGAATGGTTCAAACAATAGCCAGGATGGCAAATGCTCAGCCAATGATCAGCTCCAGGATGATCAAAGACAGTCTCAAGTTACCGGTGAGTACTGTGACCTTTAGAAAACACCTGTGTGAAGCTAATCTATTAGCAAGAAGTCCCAGCAAAGTCCCACTATTACAAAGAAGACATGTGCAGAAGCAGATACAACTTACCAAAGAACACATCAACTGGCCAAAAGAGGAATGGAGAAACATTTGATGAAAGTAAAAATTTTTGGGGATCCAAGGACCAACAGACAATTCATCAGATGACCCCCAAGCTCAAGCCACAGTACACTCTGAAGACAGTGAAGCATGGTGGTTTTATCCAAATACTTGAAGCGGTCATGTTGCCTTACGCTGAGGAGGAAATGTCCTTGAAATGGGTGTTTCAACAGGACAACGACTCTAAACAAGCCAGTAAACAAGCAAAATCTTGATTTCAGTTCAACAAAATTGAGGTTATGCAGCGGCCGCCCAATCTCCAGACCTTAATCCGATAGAACACTTGTGGGGTGACATCAAAAATGCTGTTTCTGAGGAAAGGCCAACAATTGCAAATAAATTGTGGGATGTAGTCACAGCATCCGGCGCTGGAATAACAGTTGACAGAAGTTGGTTGACTCTATGCAACATAGATGTGAAGCAGTTCTTAAAAACTGTGGTGATATAACTAAATATTAGGTTATTGATTCACAGGAATGCTAAATCCTAAGAAAGAGAGTACATATTTGTAAAGACAAATGTAGACACTGCTATTTTTGGAACAGTCCAATGTCCATTTTTTGTTATTTTCTGTAAAGTAGTAACAATTATATACATTTCTCATCATGTTTTGATTTAGAAAACAGTGAGCAATGTTCCCAATGGAAATAAAAACTAGTATAAGGGTGCGTTCACAGGGCAATGGACAAATACCAGTCGGTTTATCCGACCAGTATTTGTCCGGTTTGTGTGCCGTCCCCACGGCCACGGGGGGGACGGCTTTTGCCCACGGAGAAAAGCCCTCCCCCTTCACATTGGCTTGCACAGATTCCGTCCGAAAACCAGACGGAAGATTGTGCAAGCACAATGTTTTTTGGGTGGCCGGGCGGAAAACCTGTGCAGTGGGGACTGCTACACGGGTTTTCCATACAGCCCCATTGTGCTCATTTTCGGCCGTTTTTTCAGGCGGTCTGAAAAACCGCAAACCGGCTGAAAAACCGGCCGAAAAACCCGTGCCGTGGGGACATGGCCTAAAGATTCTGTGCTTAGCTCATGTTTTTTGAACACACTGCTATTTTTCTGAACACAACTGTAAACTGAATAATCACTTTCTTAGAGACAGCCATCTTGTAGAGCATTGGGCCTCCTTTGGCCTTCAGAACCGTAGCAGTTTACTGTGGCATAGATACCACTTGGTGTTAAAACTGTTCTGCAGAAATACTGACCCATGTGGACAGGATAGCTTCTCACAGTTGTCGCATATTAGATGGCAGGACTGAAATGTTCTCAATAATCCATTCTACCTCGTCCCAAAGCTACTCTATAGGATTAAGATCTGAAGACTGTTGAGGTTGAGGAAGCAAAGGATACTCCCGGTCATCCCCCCCAGAAACAATCCTGACTCTGTGACCATTGTGACGTGTTGTAATGTCTTGCAAACAGTATCTTTCTGCCATGGGGAAAACAGCAGTCATAAATGAATGAATGTGATCGACACAATACTTAGGGGGCTTTCACATGGTGCGTTTTTTGGATGCGTTTTTTGTGCAGCAATGTACAGCATTAATTGCTGTGCCTTCCTGCATAAAAAAAATCCAAAAAAAACCATCAAAAACGCACCGTGTGAAAGCACCCTTAGATAAACCCTACTGCCCAAATATATATCCACAGGTAACAAGGAAGCATTCCCTCCAACCTTACCCCACCTCCACCATCTAGTCACACTGGACAGGAAGGGTTCATCAATTTATTCTACTTATGTGAAATCCAGACTCTCCCATCAGCACTTCACACAGATCCAATTTTTGCCTTGAACTGGTCATGTGCTGTTAGCTCAACCATGCTAAGGAATGACAAGCTATGGGTTTGACCATGTTAACTGGAGCACCAGTCTGTTACTCAGTTGGAATTTGCTTGGCTGTGCACCGCCTGTTCATCAGAACGATGCTCGACATCCTCCTCTAATCCCTTCTGTTGACCTGTTTACGTCCACAGATTCCCCTTTCGCTGAATGTATTTGCTTAGTCACACCATTCTCGGTATACTCGCCGCAAGGTTGGCAGTTAGTGAAATCCTGGCTGTGGCTCGTCTAGCACTGATGACCACATCACTTGATTTTCCCATTATAGTGTGGATTGCCGCTCAAGCTGATTCCCAGCAAACGTGGTCACTTGATTTGATGCTGCAGTCCAGAGTTAGGCTCTACTTTCCATACCCATTAGCTCCAATCGGGAAATGGTTCTTAATAATTCAGCGTAGATAATGTTCTGTCTAGTTGCTCCACTGATCACGAAAATGGTCGGCATTTTCAGAACAGTCCGAAATAAATGGAGTAGGTGCAGGCTGTGGAGGCTGCAACACAATGCAAACACACAGAAACACATCAGCAGCACTCTGCAGACACTAAGAGACAGATAAACAATATACAGATTTTCATATATACTGTAGGAAACCAAAAGGAGCCGTGGTGGATGGCCGATATGTCTCACCGAGATGCCTGGTCATGTAGTACTGATGTCAGCGGCATTCGGCCACTGACACATGTTTCATATGCATTTAGCATTACTGCTATGCAGTTAATTGGTTAGGCTTTTTACTAGAGTAGACAAAAGAGCTGGGTGTGTTGGATACTCCCATGTCCCAGGTCCAGGCCTGGGTTTGCGGGAGTCCTATGTAAGCCTTGCAGGTCAGGTGTGCAGTGTGTGACTGGTCAGAAGGAGATCTGCCAGTGTGGGAACTGGAGAGGACGTCTACAGCAGGCTGTCTGTAAAGCACCCCTAATGGACTGTGAGTGATACAACACCAAAGGTGTTATGCTTATGTTTTGTTTGGCTGAGGATAAGCTATAGGATATGCTGTCTGTACAAATATCCCTTGTTGCTGTCAAGGGTAAAAGGGAAGATTTATCAGCGTTGCAAAGGGGGATGATTGTTAGCTTTCAGGCCATGGGATGATTGTTGGCCTTCTGGCCACGGGTGATGGTATGTCTGAAACCGTTCGGTTTGTGAACTGTTCGCTGTGGTGAAAGTGTATAGTGAGTGGACAAATAACACCATTGTGAATAAGCGACGTGTCTAAAACAAAAGTTCAGTGAACCCTATTCCATACGGAGCTCAGAAGCAGACAGATGGTCACTGCACCTATGCTAGTGAAGGCAGAGAAGGCTTCTATTGTCGTGGAAGGCATAGGATCTCTGCTGATTGACATAGTGTTGCCTTCTCCGATGAGTCACGTCTTCTACTTCATCAAATAGTTGGATGTTGGCATGTCAGGTGAGAAACATCAAAGAACAAACACCCTGCAACCATTGCTGGAAGAACACAAGCTGGTGGTGGCACTGTTATAGTCTGGGGAATGTTTTCATGGCATTCTCTGGGCCACTCACTCTTGTGGAAGACACTCATTTAATTTGAGTTTAAATCCATCCTTACAGATCACACACACCCAAACATGCTTCCCTGAGGTGGATGGGATCTTCCAGCAAGGCAACGTGACATGTTACATGGCTAGAAATGTCCGACATTGGTTGAGAAAGCATGAAAACACATAAAAAAGCAATGGCGTAGAGTGTTACAATTGTTGAAAAATGTCTAAATTATAATATATAAAATATAAATTATTCAGCAATTGTAACACTCTACTCCATTGCTTCTTGATGAGTTTTCAAGTTTGCATCTGTAGTTAGTATGCTATTAACCAATTTTCCTCAGTTGTTTGGAAGAGCATGACCTAGACTTCCAAGTACTCCCCTGGCTCCCAATTTCCCTATACTTGAATCCAAATGATCATCTGTGGGAGCTCCTCGATGGTGGTGTTGGCTCTATGATTCCTCCAACAGCTGTAGGATGTAGATAGCTCCAGATACCTAAGACAACCTACCAGGACTTTATTGAGTCATTCCCAGTCCATCCAGTTGCTGTACATGCAGCACATGGAGGTTAGCCTGGATACTAGCTGATGGTCGTAATAATGCGACTCAGCTTAGTGGGGATATATACATATATCCACACTAAGCTGAGTCGCATTATTACGACCAGCAGCTAGTATCCAGGGTAACCGCCATGTGCAACATGGACAGCAACTGGATGGACTGGGAGCGACTCAGTAAAGTCCTGGTAGGTTGTCTTAGGTATCTGGAGATTATATATATATTTATATATATATATATATATATATTATATATATTATATATTATATATATTATATATTATATATATATATATTATATATATATATACATATATACATATATATATATATATCACGCAGGTTTCTTATGTTTCTAAATGCACAGTAGGACAAAGAAAAGAGGCACCTGTACTTTACGGAGCTGTGGACACAAAGACAATTCCCCCACCATGGCCGAGCTACACAGTCTAGGGAGGTGCCTCCCCTTCTGTACTTGCATCAGAATGGGGCAGCATGGGCAGTGCTTTGAGGCATTTATGAGGCAGCCAGGAGACTTGACAACTTTTTTTCCAGGAGAGTTGTCAAGTACAGTGGTACCTCGGTAAAAGTCTGCTTTGGTAGAAGTCCAACTTGGTATAAGTCCGGTTTGGACTAAAAAAAATTGTATGGTATACAACATATGTTTGGAATAAGGTGGCCTGGATCTGTATGGCAGCGGAGCTCGGCACAACTTTCAGCCGGTTATCTCAAGCGAGGACGAAGGATTTAGCAGCCTGTTGCTTCCAGAGGCGAGTGCTGCTTTGGCCACACACACTCCATGCAGCCTCTATTATCAAGCACTATCAGTGATCTCATAAGTGCCGTAGCTCTATAGCCACTGTCTCCCCTGCATCTTTGCAGTCGATCCCCTCATCTCCTGCTCTGTCTTACTTTGGGAATAGACTGTACGGTAGTCTGCTCGTTCCGAGTATGTGGTGTTTGGGTCTCTGGTATACCTCTCTCACTTACCTTCCTGCAGACCCACCATCTTCAACCCTCTGCTCAGCTAAAACACAGTCACCTTGCGGCCAGCTACAGCTCATACCTCCTGCTATTACAGCTTCATCCAGGCTGCCTTTGGAGAACGTGAGTAGCATTGTGGAGGATACAGAATAATCCTACTGTTATTAATATAAGAATGGATTAATTATTTTCCCTGTATTCCTATGGGAAAAGTTAATTGGTGTAATTCCAGTTTTGTATAAGTCAAAGGATCTACAACAGATTAATGACTTATACTAAGGTAACACGGTATAAGGAAAAATTACAAAAACAAAAACAAAAACCACCTACTAAAAACATTGGTTTATACCTGTGAAGTAACAGTTTTCATCTTAATGCTCGCTCTCTCCGCATCTGGAATGTCCTCAGTAAAAGTGGCAGGATGCTTTTCTGATTCACTTCTCAACATCTTTACTGAAAATTGTAAAGAAAAAAAAAAGTTAATTAAAGGGGTGTTCTCACCATGTTGTTTCACAGAGTCACAGTCAGCTAGTAGCTCACCCTTCCCGATTAGGCTATGCGTGGCTCTACAGCAGTGAGTGGCATATCAGCTCCGCTATTCCAAGCTGAGCCTGTTCGTGGAACATTATTGATGGAGGTTTCTAAACAGTAGGGCACATGGCTACAGAGTTCTAAAGGGTTAAAGCTTATCAGTAAGTAGCATAAATAAGCTCCTGTGCTGCTGATAAGACACAGCAGGAAGTTGTATCACTATCCCAGCCAGGGCTGCTAGACAAAAACTTGTGTAAACAAGCAGGAGATAAGATCTGCTGTTAGTCGGAAGGTAAGCAAAATCAGAACAGCAGTGCATTTGGTAATAATCGTTATTTACCTTTGACAAAATGTTTAACCCCTTAGTACACAGTGACATCTTAGTATGTCATGACGATGCTAAGAGAATATATTAATTATAGCTGACACTCGCCACTCTCAGCAGGGATCCCTGCTGTTTAACCATCTGGACAGATCTGACCCCTGTTTAACCGTAGTGCCTAAATAAATAAGGAACAGTAAGTATGGGTGTCGAGTGGTAGCTATGGCATCTGGAAGCTTAATAAAGGCTTCCGTAGCTGGCATATTACTGCTCCTATTACTTCCTGTCATGGAAAAAAATCCCAATTACAAAAATTGTTTTTGTGGTAATTTCTTGTCCTCAAAAAAGCCATAAATCTCCCAAAATGGTTCCAACAAAAACTACACCTCAGCCCAAAAAAGCGAGCCATCACTTGGATGAAAAAACAAAAACGTTATGAGTTGCAAAAAAATGGTGCTATGTTTTAGTACTTTTAAAAATATAAAAAACATTAAAGGGTTGTCTCACTACATTGGTTCATCTTACCTCAGTCCTGTTTTCTTGGTTTCATTTTGAATTCAGGGGCGTGTTTACTGGCTTTTACTAGGCGGCAGTAAAAGCCAGGTCTATAGCAACCAGTGCTGGCAGCCTATCATGAGAGACTGAACAGGTCTGTAGCTATAGCGACCTGAGGAGCTGATGCAGCCCATACAGAGGGGATATCTAGGAATAGGTAGGACTCTGCTAATGGACACATATTGCAAAGTGACTTGTTTTGGCAACATCTTTAACATAAAAAGCAAACCTTGTAGTGAGAGAACCCCTTTAATGAAGATTCACATTTGGTATCACCAGAATCGTGTCAACCTTTATATTATGTCTAACATGTCCAGTATAACAGACAATCATCTCCAAAAAGATGAAACCTCTGCAATAATCTGGCAACTAAGTTTTTTTCTTTTAACATTCTTCTCCACATAGATTTCATTTTTTTTTTTTTTAACTAAAAAAGTTATGGCTCTTGAGAGGAGAGGAGGTAGAAAACGAACATGATGGGAAAAAAAATGTCTGGACCTTAACTGGTTAAAGCTAATTAATGAACTTGGAATACCCCTTTAAAAAATAAAGTGGCTATAAACTAAAGTATTGCCATTATTAAAGAAACACTAAACATACAAAATAGACACCAAAAAATCCAGCAATGTGAGGTATTCCCATTAAAGAAATGTATAGCTTACCACCAGGGATCGGATGACGGTAGACAGAGGTAGACAATGAGTGTCGTACCCTTGTCGGAAAATCTGCATCACTAAGCGTGGATTTCAGACAAAGATTTGACGCGGAGCTTCAGAGGCAGATTTTCAGCCTCCTATGTATTATAATATGTGGAGCACAGTCTGCCTCAAGAATTAACATGTCAATTCTTTTTCAGTGTTGCAAATTTTCAGCGCTAAAAAAAAAATCAACACTGAGGAAAATCAATGTTGTGTGAACTGCGATGCTAATTGTCTTTAATAAAATTGTTGATGGGGGCTGGTGTTGGGTAGTGTTTATTTAAATAAAGTGGGTATTTTTTCTATTGTTTCTGTATTTCATTTTTTTCCCAGTGTTAGTAATGGAGGATCTGATAAACGCTTCGGTGTCAGCCAGCGGTAGTTTTTCGTCATCACAAGGCTGACATATTTCTCAGTATTCCCCCAAGTACCCAACACACCAGGAGTACTGGAAAGAGCCAAGTAACCATTAGAAGTGAACCCTCTAAAGTGATGGTCTGCTTCTGGGGTGGCGGCGGGCTGGTATTTTTATGCTGGAAAGTGGCCGATATCCATGGACCTTTCCAATCTTGGCTGGTTATGAAAAGGGGGGGACCCCAGGCCTTTTTAATAATTATTTTCTTTCTATAACCTTCAATAAACAAATGGTTAAAAAAAGATGAGAGGTCCCCCGTTTTTTTTTTATAATCAGCCAAGGTAAAACTGGCAGCTGCAGGCTGATAATATCAGGATGTCAAGGTTCATGAATACTGGTTCCTTCCAAACCTAAAAATACTAGCCTGCAGCCACCCCAGGACGGGCGAACTTTACCTAAGGATCGCTTTGATGGTAAACCCGGATTTCCCAGTATCCCGGTGTTTGGGGTATGGGGTAATGTGAGGGGGTTGTGTTAGTTTGGGGTTACAAAAAAAAAATCATGGTTGCCACCAAACCCCAGCGATAGTAATCGAGAGGTGTCGTCGATGTCTCTTTTAAAGATGGAATAAAAAAATTTTAACAAAAACACAAACAGAAAAAAAAAACCTTTATTTTATGGAATGAGGCCATGCGTTTTTCCCTGGGGGGTTCGGCACAGAAAAAAATCTCCAGAGGGTTGGTTTTGTTTCCGTCAGAGTTTTTATGCCTGAAAGTGTGGTTTTACCCTTTTTAAACCCCTGCCCCTTTGATTGGTTTTGCCTGGCCAACAAAAATACAACCCCGACTATAAACTTTCCCCCCCATCCCCTCCATTTTCTCCCCATTTTAAGTGACTGTACCCACAATTATTTAGGGGGAACATTTAGAAAAATTGTCATTTACACTACTTTTATGTATTTTTTTTCATACATAACTTTATTTTATATAAATACACCCTTTATAGACAACTAACCCCAAAAAGTGTGTGAGGAGGGGGTGTTTTTTTCCCTTCCACTAGTTGGGGGGACGCGGCGGGGCTTGTTGGGTTTTGGGCTGGAGTTTGAATTTTTTTTAAGTGTTGTGTGGAAATAGGACCCCAGGGCCCCTTTTGCTTACAGCCCCAAAAATGCTTTCCCCTCATAGCCCTATTAGAACAAGTGGAATATTCACAGCTCAAAAACAAAAATTTTTTCCCCCCCCTGGATACGTAGCATTGCCCCTCATAAAAGCAGCAGGGGGGATCGGGAAAAAATACTCCTTTATTATGTTTTTTTACTCTTGTTTTTATATTTCAATTAAAACGGATTTATATATATATATATACATACCGGCCACTTTTTTGGTACACCATGCTAGTAAGGGTTGGCCCCCCTTTTCCCTTCAAAACTGCCTCAATTTTCGTGGCAGGTTCCACGGTGTTGCACGATGCTCAATTGGTTTTCCGGGGCCCAAAGAAAAGGGCCCCAAAAAAATATTCCCCCCAACCATGACACCACCAAACCCACTAAACCTTGTACAAGGCAGGATGGATCCATGCTTTCATGTTGTTGCGCCAAATTCGACCCAAATCCGAAAAGTCGCAGCAGAAATCGAGGGACTCTCAGACCGGGACTTTTTTTCCCTTTTCTTTTGTCCCAAATTTTGATGGGTTGGGGAAAATTGGAGCCCCAGTTTCCTGTTTAGTGAAAGGAGTGGCACCCCGGTTTTGGTCTTCTGCTGCTGTAGCCCATCTGCCTCCAAAATTCGCGTATGGCGTTCAGAGAGCTCTTTGCCTACCTTTGGGTTTTAAGGGTGGCTATTTGAGTCACTGTTGCCTTTTTTTCAGCCCAACCAGTCTCCCATTTCCTTTGCCTCTGGCATCAACAAGGCATTTCCGCCCACGGGGACTGCCGTTATGGATGTTTTTTCTTTTTCGGACCCTTCTCTGAAAACCCTAGAGATGGTTGTGCGTGAAAATCCAGGAGATCAGCAGTTTCGAAAAAAACTAGCCGCCCCTTTGGCCCAAACAACCAACCCCTTCAAAGGCACTCAAAATCACCTTTCTTCCCCTTTTTGATGTCGGTTTGAATGCAGGGATTGTCTTGCATGTCCATGCCTAAATGCACTGAGTTGCCGCCCCTGTGATTGGCTGATTGAAAATTTGTGTTAACGACGTTGGACAGGTGTCCTTTTAAAGTGGGAGGTGAGTATATATATATATTATATATATATATATATTTTAAATATATATTATATATAAAACACCACACACACAATAATTCTAACAACTAGATGCAGAGGAGCCTTCCCCCGCTCTGTAATAGGAAAAAAGGGTAAATGCCTCCTCACCCGTTAAAAAACCCCAAAATCCTTAGTAAATTTTTTAGTGAAATGGGAGGGATTAACCCTGCATTCTCCGCAAAAATTTTTGCAAGGTGTTTGTTCAGAAACCTCAAGAAAATCGTGCAAATTGGCAGTCTGGGCAAGATTAACTCCTGTTTACTGTTATTATTTATTTTTAGGTGTAGTTTTCCTTTAACATCTTCCCAAAATATGACATATATGTATATCATACCATAAGGCAGAGTGCATGGGGTGCCCCAGGAGCTGCTAGTGGTGTATTACAGCTGGCAGCGCTTATCAAGTTTGAAAAATGATGCGGTCAGCACTACTGCAACATCTAGGCCCCTAGCTGGCATGAGGGCCAGCTAGGGGCCTAATGAATAGAAACGGAAATAGAAATTGGGAATGGGCCCGTGAAAGTGTCAGCTCAGGATGAATAACTGGTCATACTTGCGCACGACTCTCCTTTCTGTTCTATGGAAGTTCCAAGTACAGTTCAATACTCTGCTCACCTGTACTTAGAACTTCCATAGAATGAGAATGAAAAAGAAGAGAAAGAACCGGTGCAAGCGCTCCCTCGTGTATTATCTCAATAACAATGATGGCATACAGCAAACAATTGGTACTCACCTTTTTTTCAACACTCCGTAGCTTGCCAGATCACTGGTGTTAATTAAAGGTGTTAATTAAAGGGTTGCACACGGACCACAGCTTCTCCGTGGATACCTGCTAGCTCAATGCCATTGTAGCAGAGGCTAACTAATTGGTCCAATTTAACTAGAAATTGACCTTCTCCATGTTAATTAAAGTGCTGGACCGTCATAGCAAATAGGACTGTTTATTCACAATGTAAGACAACGCGTTTCGTATCTATAGTGATACTTCATCAGGTCTCTAGTGTTACACCGGACAATCACACTTTTAAAAGAACCGCCAACTGTGACTGACAGCTCGAAAGAGCAATGCATGTGTCAAACGCACACTGATTACAAAATACACAATCTGAAACATGTCTGGACATTTAAAACGTTGTATACCTACTGATACATGGTATTTAGATTCTTAAAGGGGTTCAGTAGCTTTCATTCATGGATCCTGTCTCTTTATTCATGTCATCCTGTCAGGCTGTGGGTAATTAGCATATCAGCTCCGGTAATCAAAGGTCTGCTAATTAATCTGACATTAGATAAAAATCTCCTGCTCTCAGGTCCTGAGAATCTTCAGAGCTAAAGTAAACAGTAGTAATTAGTCTCCTTTGTTTGTGAGATTAGATAACACTCAAGCTCTCAAGCTGTCAGCAGGTCTGTGTCCAACCTGTGTGAAGACATCATCCCTTCTATCATATAAGACAAACAGCAGGGGAGAGCAGGGCAGAGCAGGTCGGTAAACCAGAGCTGATAATATCACTTGTAGTTCCTCAACAAAGGTAAATAAACAAAGCAATATATTTGGAAAACGTCTTCATTTACTGTTCCCTACATGTTGAAAGCTAATCTTTGTAGTGAGACAACCCCATTAATACCTTAAAATATAGTCAATTATTTCATGTGCTCAAAGGCCACATCATCATCTTTATGCTCGATGCCGCCAAGGCTTTAATACCTCAGTTATGGAGGTCTGTAGAAAAGCCCTCTATCTCAGCCTGGTTTAAGGAGTTGCACTCTCTCCAACGTATGGAAGAGATAAGAGCAGATCGTAATCACACATTGGATGAATATATGGCCACTTGGTCGGGGTGGATGGTTTTCTGTGGCTCATCTGATTACGTTAATTTCCTTTGGGCACAGAAAGATTATCGTGGTGGAGTGGGGCTCTAGGTTGGTGCAATTCGTGATAGTACCATTCAGTGTCTGTGGCAAGTTCTTATCTTCATTGGAGGCTCCCCATAACCACTCTCCTATTTGTACCATATTGTCCTATTTAGTCTTTTGCTTTACTCTTCCATGGTCGACATCAATTAAATGTTTATATGTTTGATTTGACTTTTTGTAGATGGTATCAAATCATTCTTCAATGGCTATATCTGAACGTCCTAGTAGGAAGGATATATATATTTCAATTTGCCCAGTTCCTACTAGGTAGATTTCTAGGTATATACTGCGTATTGGTATACCTGTTTTGTGGGAAGTGGATTTTTGAATGCTCTACAGTTATTAAGAAATGTAAATGATTCAGACAAAAGACTGTATGGGCATCTTTATTTGATTTTGTACACCAAATCTACTCTTTATATGTACTTTCTCAGATTGTATACCAACTGTGTGATGTGTACCATCTTGTTGTTTTTTTCAATAAAGCTTTTGAATAAGAAAAATATAGTTACAAAACTATATTTCTCCATTTTGACCACTAGAGGTCTTTATATCCTTTTGTAGTCATACCATATGCAAGAACGAATACGAATATACAAAAACGAAAATAGGTTGCTTAAATAGAAAATAAAATTCCCACAAATCCAAAGAATCAACCAGTAATCACACCACGAGAGAACCAAAAAATCCAGCACAACTTAAAGCTATCCTGGATCGCATACGTAGAAAACTAACAGCTCATACGAAAGCATATGATTCTATTTTCACAACCCCTTCCTCTTCTATATGCTCCACCAAAACCAGTGGAATCAACAGTTCATGATACATCTATAGTTGATCTGTCCACTATTCCCAGACAAGAAGTCAAAGATCTAAAGGAGGTTTTTCAAGAGCCCACTTGTACACAATCAATATTAGTAGACAACTCGTAGACTGGAATTACAGGTATAGTTCCTTTTTAGGGTTTCGACCCACTCAGGATCTAATCCTTACATCCCCTCCACCCCCTCCTCCTCAATAAAAAAAAGATTTATAATCAGCTGCTTTCCAACAACACAAAAAAGAAAAATCAGAGAAGAGGGTGCAGAGGTGGAAAGCAGACCAGACTCTCTAAACAAAAAACGGGAACAACAATCTTTGCCCAAAAATCAATAGCAATTTTCAATATATCCCAATATACATTACATCCATATGAGATAATGGTCCTTACAAAGGCCCATAAGAGGACCAGACCCATTTGATCTTTTTTGGATCTTCCTTGACCAGATACTAAAATATGAAGAAAAAAAAATGACCAAAAAAATCAAAATAAGCTAAATAAACCACAACTGAATGTTGACCCTGAAGCAGAGGTTCCACAACAAGGGAAAATAATAAATATAAAAAGCAAGTAAACTTCTACCCTTCACAAGCAAAGGATCGTTTTATCCAAACCTACACAGATTTAGTATCTGAAGATTTCAGGAAATTCACTGAGAAACAAGAGAAGAATATAACAACAAAAAAATAATCTGACAAAGAACGAACGAATAACAATAAAAACATTAACTGAAAATAGGAACATAGTAATAAGACCAGCAGATAAAGAGAGTGCCGTGGTTGTAATGGACTCCAATTACTATCAATAAGAGTCCTTAAGACTCCTACCAGATAAAAACTATCTGCAAACGATTCCAGGATACTCTTTTCCTAACTTACAATAAGATCTAGAAGGTTGGGTCAAACAAGCAATATCTGAAGGTACTATTACCAAAGACGAGGCTAAATATATTATCCAAAATAAAAAAATGTTCTTTAACCAAATCCCCAAAATTCATAAGGACCAAACCAGACCACCGGGATAGATAGTATACTTCAGGGATAGTATACTTAGTAACCTGTCTCATTATCTGGACTTATAAACCTCCAGGATTATGTAAAAAGTCTCCTCAGTCATCTACGAGATTCTGATGCACTAAGATCCTTCAAAAGACTCCTTTTGATACAAACTACATATTCTTAACTATGGATGTTACAGCCCTCTAATCGAACATAGAGCATCCAAATATAGTGAACACACTTTACTTCCAACATCATCGAAAAATTCCTTCTAGAGGGACTAAAATAAATTTTAAATAACAACTACGTTTTATATAATAAAGAGGTGTAAAGGCAGAAGTGCAGTGGGGATGAGAGTAGCCCCATTATACACAAATTTAATTATGGGCATTTTTGCAAAAATATTTATATATCTAAATATAGAATTCCAATATCCATTCATCTTCTTGATAAAGCAATATCCTGTCTGTCAACTGCGATTGACAGCTATTCCTTCCACTCAGACATCTTGTTAGTACCACATACCTGACAGTCTTTGTTACAAGCTTGAGACTTTGTTCTTTTCGGCGCCTTAGATGCAGCGTCTCCACAAACAAACTGTATATAAAGCAGACACTTGCATTGAAGTGTATCTGTCCTGAGGTAGCGCGGGTTTTCCTCGTGAACCGCGTCGACTGTGCACTTGTTTTTATTGTTCTAACTGTTTTAATTCCGTCAGGGCCTCAAAGCCCCGATAGTTTTAGAATAAAATGTTAATGGTTTAAATATACCGTTGCTTGAGACGGCGATTTTTTGCCGAGTGCGCCGGGTCCACCACTATCCTCCACAGGGATATCTACAGTAAATATAGAATTCCTTTCACAAATTGTCAGCTACAAACAATTTATTTCCTTTTTTAGTGAAAAATATTCCCAAGAACCCTCCACTAATTTTTAGTCAAGCTATGACCCTAAAAGAAATACTAGTACCAAGTAAGATACACCAACATCAAAAGATAAACAAAAGCAGGAGGAGGTTAAAGTGAAAAATGCAATACAAAACATGTTGAATATGCCCTTTAATAAAAAGTCATTGTATAAAGGAATTTATATCTAGTAAAACAACTAAAAAAAAAACACATTAAAATATAAATTATCAAGCGAAAGTGACCATGTAATTTAGCTTTTGGAATGTCCATGTAAACAATATGTTGGTCACACTATGCAGAAGTTGAGAGAATGGATATTGAACCACCGACTTAACATTAAAAGAAAATTCCTTTTTCATAGTGTACATTATCAAGACACTTTGCCCTAAAACATGATGGTGATATTTTGCTATTGAGGGTAACTCCAAAACATCAAATACCAAAATCTATCCCAATTCGATACAAATCACTTTGAGATGTTTTGGGTATTCCAGCTCCAATCCTTATCACCTTAAGGGATGAATGAAGCTAAGAAATTGATCCAGTAAAAATGAAAATTAATAATAAACAACAAAAAGTAAAAAACAAAGAACAAATAAAACAATCTACTAAAAAAAAAAAAGGAAGAAACTGAAGACTTCATTGTCTTTGCATATCCTGTAATTGTGGTATCTTGTATACTGTCTTTGCATTTTAGACTTTTTGTCACTGTAACTTTAACATTTATATGTCTATACGTCTTTATTTTGTATTGGGCGTGTTACTCTGTTTATAAATAAAACTTTTTTTTGAATGTGAAAAAAGGAAAAACTAAAATAACAAACTCAAATAATGCCTAATGATCACACAAGTGTAAGCAACCAGATAGGGTATAACCCAATTTACCAACAATGAAATATACATCCAGCAAAGAAATTTGGAGAACCAAATCCATTGAAACCTACAACTAGCCAGTGTAATTTCTCACGTATCTAAAGAAGATCAGAGATTATAGTCCACAAGATCTTTTGGACCAACAAGGCTTCCGTAGCTCTAGTCTTTTAAAGCTCTAAGAAAAATCATTAATTCATTCATTCATATCATTTATTTACAACCTATTCTAATGGTCTCCATTTTTACCAATACTTGTAGCACCACCAAGGACTAATAGTACTAGTAGTACTGAAAGCACCAATGAGTAATAATCCACCACGTAAACAATACGTTCATAATATATATAAATAGCATAATTAAATCAAGGTTTTTTTTTCAAATAACCAATATTTGTACCACTACAGTAGGATCTACAGTATAAACAAGGAACAATCCATTTAATAAATCCATACATTATTTTATTATAAATCAAATCTCTAAAGACAATACTAGCAGAATTAAGGCCTACAAGATTTAACTTATTACCATTTATTTATTAAACGTTATTAATTGTGTTTATTATACATTTCATATATTTTTTATTCATTTTAAACCAAATGAAAGGAGTAAGCCACCTTTTTTTCTTTATTTTGCATATGGTATGAACACAAAAGAATATAAGGACCTCTAGAGGTCAATATGGAGAAATACAGTTTTGTAACGGATTGTATACAACAAGGCATTATGGGAAGAGATCTGAACATTCTAGCGGCCGCTATTGCATGTAGCCACCCTCAATTCGCTTGTGACTCACAGAGTCTTGGAAAGCAAAAATGTATTAAGATTTTAAATACAATATATCAGTAGGAATACAGTGGGAATACAATGATTTTAACGGCCATGTATTTTGTAATCAGTATGTGTTTGACACATGCAATGGAGACGGAAATCACATTTGGTAGTTCTTTTAAAAGTGTGATCGTTCAATGTCGTTCGTATCGCTTTAGATACGAAACGTGTTGTCTTAGGGCCTGTCCCCATGGTCTGGGTTTTCAGCCGGATTTAGAGAAGGTTTTTGGTTTTGAAAGCCGTCTTTAAAAACGGCTGTCAACCTTTTACATGGACCTTAATGGAAAATCTGTACAGAGCCGGCCCCCCGCTGCCGCCCCGTCCCCACGGCGTAATTGCGGGGCGTAATTACGCCCCGCAAATAAGCCGTGTGAACCCAGCCTTAGACCGCCAGTGGTCCGAAAAACATTGAACATGTTCATTCTTCCGCCCGGTTTTCGGGTTTTGAATCCGCAAACCGTGGAGAACAATCGTCCCCCTTCGTGCCAAAAACAGACCAAATACCGGTCTGGATTTCCCGACCGGTATTTGGTTTGTGCCTTGTAAACTCGACCTTATATTGTGAATAAAACAGTCATATTTACTATGAAGGACCAGCACTTTTATTAACGTGGAGAAGGTCTAATTAGTCCAAAATATGAAACATAGAACAAGCTGAGCTGTTTCAAGTAAGCACTGTCCCGTATATGTTAAAAACAAGTATTTATTTAACCATGTTAAAACATACATGGTCCAAAAACAGGTTTTTCCAGGGTGGAACGTGTGCAGGATCCGCTTACGCGCTTCAGGCCGTAAGTTCCTTGTTCACTACAAGATCAGCAGTAATACCTGAGCTGCAAAGAAGGGCACGTTTCCCTGCTTCCACTAAGAAGATATTTGAGTGCGCTCTAATTATTTCTACTATTGGGGAGTGATAAGCACTTTTTCTGTTAGGTGTAATTTGTAGCTAAACCGGACCAGTTAGTTTTATACTTTCTATCCAACTAGAACTCACACAGAGAGTCATATACAAGCATAATTGGTTCTTTATCCTGAGACGACACTTTCAGGGGTCCCGAGATAGGTGTGAATCCCAGAGGTGGACCTGCACCTATCAGACTTTGATGGCATATACTATCAATATGACATCAAAGTCTTGGGTGGGAAAATCCCATTGCACCATTAAAAAATATGGCTATGTCAACAGAAAAATAAAAAAAGTTATGGCTCTTGGAAGAAGAGGACAAAAAGAATGTTGCTGCACAATTGCTCTGCCAGGAACGGCTAGTTCATAACTGCTTGTATCGTCATCTAACAGGTAAATTTTTATTATTCAATTTACCCCTAAGAATTTTCCTCCTAATTGAGGCAAGGCGCCATTGTTCCCTGGTCTTCAGGTCGGAATATCGCTTTTGGATCTGGCGCTTGCTGTGCATGGTTCCATATTTTTCATACAGCAGGTTGGACAGCTGATTGACTACACCACTCTTCTTCTGATGTACATGGCCAGCGGTTGTGTGTTCATATCCCTGCTCGTCCAAAAACTGAACCATGTCTATCAACTCATTCTTACTAAAAGGCTTGGCCCGCAATTTTTGGGATTCTGTTTGAAAAAAAGAAAAGTGCTGTATAAACAACTGCAAAGCAATACAAAACAACATGCCTGACCACAAGTTGTATGTGATATCGTAGCTCAGTTCCATTCACTTCATTAAAACTGAGCTGTCATACCAGATACTACCTGTGGGCAGGAGTGGCACTGCTTCCATTAGGAGGACGGGAATGTTTAATACCGCCCTGAAAATGAGATCCTTGAATACTCACGCTTCATGTGCTTGTCAGATGAAGACATTCCTGCACCCTTAAAAAAAAATATACAAGCGTGCAAAATATAAAGAGCCACAGGTAAGGGAAAATAAAAAATATATACACACCACTCCCTCACACACAATGCACACACCATACACACACATATGAACTTACTGACACCCGCCTGCTTGTTTGTTTGCTCTGCTGAAGTTCTTGCAAATACTGATCTAACTGCTCTGTGCCCAAAAGGAAAAAAAAAAGCAGAAAATACCAAAACATAAGAGACAGATGCAAAAGCTTTCTTTAAAAAACGACAGATTATGTCATACCAGTGGGTGCTTTACTTATACCATTTTTTCTACCTGTACCACAGATCAAGGCTTCTCAAAGTTTGGCCTTGTAAAGCTATCCATGATGGTGCCAGGGCCTCATTAGCAAACTATTGTAGAGTGCCAAATACCACCACAGGGGATTACCCCCAGTAGTGCCAAACAAAAACCACTGTGCAGCACAACCACAGCATGCCTCCCCAGCAGCACTAAACATCAGTGTAGTAGAATATACCTTCCATGAAGCTCCAAACACCATAGTGTGGCCCTACTGGCAGCAGCATCTCCCTCCTTTCTATTCCGTGCTTTCTATTGTCCCCCTATCCGACTTACAGCATCAATGTCTGCTTTCCACCCCTTGCCAACCCCCCAGCTTCACCTCCATTGGCAACATTACCATTCTACCATCCCTACCCTCTGGCAGCAGCATTTAATGCCCTCCTACCCCTACTCCAACAAATAACAAGCATTTTCTTGCAGGTGGAAGGTAGAGTATCAGGAGGGCTCTTCAGGCCTCTCTTACCTCTCTACTGCACTTCATCTGCATACCTCCCAACTGTCCCTATTTTGGAGGGCCCGTCCCTATTTTTAACCCTTGTCCCTCTGTCCCTCTTTGCTCTATAAATGTCCCTCTTTTTCATTTGAGAAATAGATTTGCGTCAATAAACTGACTATCTTGCTTTTAAAAGTATCTGATGGCTTAGTACCTGTATATTACAGAACAATTTACTTAATATTTCATCATTGGACACAATGCAATCCTGAGAATGTGTCCCTTTTTGGTTGTCTAAAAAGTTGGCATGTATGTGTGTGGGCGTGGTTAGAGGCGTGTCTTAGTATGATGTCATGTGTTTGGGCATTGTTAGAGGAGTGATGTGTCCCTCTTTGCAATCTCTAAAAGTTGGGAGGTATGCATCTGTAGTCTCTAGAGTCTTGGGTAGGAGAAGTAAGCCCTGGGTAGAAGACCCAGACACTCATGATCATGTTACCATGTCATCCCTGCAGGCCCTTTTCCCCTTCTAACCATTGAAACTGCAGTGAAAATGCAGAGCTGGCACTTTCAGGGCAGTTTCAGGTTTGGCGTTCCAGCATTGTGTCGCTCCCTGGAACCTGTGCTTTACCCACCAACAAGACACTCCTCACACTTTGAGAGACCTACTATTCTCCTTATACTCTCACCAGAGGTGATTTCTGTAGGAACATTTTCCTCCTTAATCTTCACCAGCAGCCAGTCCTCCTCATCTTCTTCTGATCCATCTTGTGAATGGTCTTCAGGTTTCTCGGTGTTTAGGTTCCCCTTTTTGGTCATACCATAAAAAAAAAATAATAAAGCAATGATACTTTGTGGCCCTTGGACAAGACATCTAAAGTAAAAGGATGATGGGGTAAACCACCGCCGACTATTTGTGATACAGGAGGCCCTCTGCCTCATCAGTCCATAGTAACACATACACAAAATGGCCACTTTTTTAGAGACATTGGCATTTTCTTTGGATAAGTTTCAGTTACAAATCAATATTAGAATGGGAAAAACAAGTGATCTGACCAAGACCATTAGTGGTCACTGGTATCACACTAGCCAGGGTCAGCATTAGAAACTGCCAACCTTGTGGGGTTGACGTATGCGACCTTGTTGAATGTCCACTGCCAAGGAGGATGCCAAGAATCATTCTGAGGAACAAGAAGCTGAATACAACACGGAACGCCAACTAATGTGTTGGAACACACAACTCATCGTTCCTTAGCATGGATGGGCCCTTAGCAGCAGAAGACTAGTTCTAGTGTCGTTTCTATCTAAGGCAAGTGGACAAATCAGTGCAAAAAATGGATCGCTGGGTAGTGGCCTGGTCAGATGAATCCAGATTCCAGCTGCACCGTGCTGAGGTGAGGTTCTGGATTTGGCACCTGGAGCATAAATCAATGAACGCTTCCTTTCAGAAGTGAACAGTTTAGGCAGGGCAGGTTGAGGTAACATTACAGTGTGGGCAATGTTTCCTTGGCACACCTTCAGTCCTCTGATACCTGTGGGGTTTATCTAAGCATACGTTTCTCCTTTTATGGCAGCCGTTTACCCTATGGTTGAAGTACACTGTCAGCAGGACAATGCACCATGCCACAGGGGTCGTCTAGTCATGGATTGGTTCTATGAACATGACAGCAAGTTTCTTTGTTTTCGTGGCCTTCACAGTCCTCAGATGTTAATCCTATAGCGAACCAATAGCACCCATGCCAGAGGGGGTACTCATAGCCCTCTCTTTAGGAACATGCATCATGGCCCTAATTTCACTGCCAGCCTGCTCTGTATAAAGGGCATTTTTGTCCATGTGACAGCAGCTGGCCCGCCTGCCCGGAGAAAGAGGCCAGTGATCACTAACTCTCAAAAAACAAAAACTGGTCAGCACATCCGTTTTGAAAAATAAACGTATAGGTGCACGCTGGTGTGGCAGTCAAAAGCTATGCAAACACAACACAGCACCCTAAAATCACTAAAAACAGTCAAGCACAAGGCATTATGGGAAAGGAGCTGGGAAGCTCACTGCGCCCTCTATTGGTTTTAACAAATCCTCAATTTACTTCTGATTCACTGAATCTTTGAGAAGCAAAAAGGAATATTAGTCAAGCCAATATCGCTCATCTACAACTAAAAACAGTCAAAAAAGACGAGAACTTTTTGAAACAGCGTTTCTGCTACTATGGAATATATGAAAAAAATGTGAGGTTCTTAGTGTACATTTTTGATCAAAACTGTAAATGCCCACCTACCGCAGCAAGGTGACCCCAATTCAGGTGGGAACCTACGCTACGTGCTATATCTCTAGGTGTCTGTCCAGACCTCCACACTTCAGGGTTAGAAGGCTCCAACTATAAACCTGATCTGATCAAAAAGCCTGTGCAGGTGGGTGGAGTGCAAACTCCAAAGTGATCACTAACTCTGCACAGCTGTGCAGAGTCAGTGGCTGCACACTGAGGGTATGTTCACACAGTGTGTTGACTCCATGTTGGAATACATTTTTAGATGTGCGTTTGGATCTGTGTTTCGGACCCAAAACGGACCCAAACACACATCTAACAATGTGCATTGTGATTTACATTGCTTTCAATGTAAAACACACAGCGGCGTTCAGACGAGTGATCAGCGTCCTTGTGATGCGTCTTTCGAATCCGTTCAAAGAATTGACATTTCAATTCTTGATCCGTTTTAATGCAGAAGACACATTATTTAAAACTATAAGGTGCATTTCTGCTGCAACCAAAATGCATCCAAACACGCACCTGCATGTTGGATGCGATTTGCGCAGAGCGTTGAATGTGTTTTTTGGATCCAAAACAGATTCAAAAACGGATCCAACACGCCTTGTGCATATATACATATCAGTGTCACTGGCGGAGTGATGCAGTGGTGTCATCACACCTTCTGTGATGCCGAGTCTCCTAGCCCAAAAGCCTAGGAAACGGACAATTAGATTGCAAACTTTTGTTCTATCTTTCATTCCAAAGAGCCTTTGATGAATAACGTGGTGACACTGAACCATGTTATCAAGTCTAAAATTCACTGGAGTCAACCTACCAAGATCTCCACGTTGTGATTAGGAGGCTCCCTGGTTAACAGGTTGTACCCACTGTTACTTCCTTTGGCCTCTGCATCTGAAATGCATCAAAATGACATCAGTGCAGGTTTTTCTATATGACTATATATAGATCCAACCCTTCACCTCAGACAGCAAGGCAAAAGCGACTACACACCTTCTCCATAGGGGCAAATCCTCACCTGGGCTTATAACTGTAGGTGTTTCCTCTTCCTTAACTTTCACCCTACCTGATTCCTTCCCCTGTTCCAATCTGTGGGTGTAGCTTTCCTGTAGAACACACCGACATTCAAGAATTGGATTTTACAAAGCTCCTCAGTGTATGTACATGTGAAGTGGCCATTACATAACTTATATATTGCATTTTCCCCTCTGCATGTTGTACTCTTCAGTTGTCCCTAAGATGTAGGATGGAGACTCGCTGCTCTAATGTCTCCCATACACTACAGATCCGCACATACACACGTGGAGATCATGCTTCCATATATCTCTATGGCATACCCGCAGAAGCATTAAGTACATCATAGGACAGTACTAAGCAGCATAAACTGTGAATCTAACACCGGGGTAAGATACAACATTTACTAGGGCTGTCTCTGGGTGTCTCTTTGGAGCCTATCCCCCTCCTCATAGAATCTATGGGCAGCATGTAATCTGGTCCATAAGTCAGCTAACAACTTTCAGTAAGGTTTTCTGGGTAAATGAGTTTAGAAGAAGTAGAGAAAAAAAGCCATATAAGCAGGGCTGTGGAGTCGGAGTCGGTGCCTATTTTGCAGGAGTTGGAGTCGTCATAAAATGGACCGACTCCGACTCCCAAAATATATAATAAGTTGGTCCAGTTAGTTCAATGCAAAGAGTAAGAGGAATTGGGTCCGGCCAGTGCTGCTGCTCCCATATATTCAGCCTCATCACATGAGGAGTGTAATTGATGACATGGAGCAGGCAAAGCGCTGCCCCAGGGGGAAAGATTCTGCTCCCAGAGCAAACAGATTTCAGCAAAATTTTTCACCTGCTTTCAAAGAAGTAGAAGAGTTCAACCTTTCATTAAAACTGACTGTGGCTGAGGCAACTCCTTTATAACCTGACATTGTTAGAGATGTTGCCCCTGTGGTCACCGCTTTGCCCCCAACCCAAGTTAGTGTAGAGAGGCCGTTCTCTAGCCCGGAAATAATGAGATCAGATGTGAGGTCATGTATGCAGGATCTGATGGGGGCAATACTATTTCTCAGAACAAACTCAGAGACTCCACAAATGTTCCTGCAGTGTTTTTCATATTTACAATTTTTTTGTGTTCTAAAGTCATATCCAATAAATATATTGTACACTGACAAGCAAAATGGTTTGAACTTGTGACTTTCAGGCTCCATATCTCACCATCCACTACAGCTTTGTACATGAGGCTACAATAATTTTATATACAGTCATCTTACCTATCTTATACATAAATTTGACTTGCGAGTATTTAGCATCTGCAGATTCTTGTCCTGTAACTACCTTGTTACTGTTTTGCTCCTAAAAATTAAAATGTTAATTTTTATTATTATGTTCGTATTTGGGAAATCCACCTTTGGTTTTCAATACTGCCTTACTCCTTCTGGGCTCTAGATCAGATTCAAGCAGGTCTTGACCAAAATCTGATTCCAGGTCTCTTCTACACATTCCCAGTGTTGGTGCAGACTGGACTTGGATACAAATACAGCTTTTTCTTCAACTCTACCCACAAGTGTTCAAAAGATCAAAACATTGTTACTCTTTTGCTTGTCAGTGTCTGTTCTACCTAAATAGCTTGATTATTGTATCAAAAGGTGATAAACAGCCTGATGTTATCATTTTACAGTAAAGTTATCACTTAAATATGCGCCATGTATGAGGGAGTCAGGAGTCGGGAGCCGGAGGTTTGGGAAATTGAGGAGTTGGATTCGGGGCTTTGGCTTGCCGACTCCACAGCCCTGCATATAAGTGGAGACACAATTGTGAAGTGGAATGAAATGTATTGGATATTTTAAACTTTTGTAAAAAGAAGAAAATAAACTGAATTGTGGGGTGTACAAAATTATTCGGCCCCTATACTTTCAGTGCAGCAAACTCACTCCAGAAGGTCAGTGAGGATCTCTGAATGATCCAATTTTGTCCTACATGCCTGATGATGATAAATATAATCCACCTGTGTGTAATAAGGTCTCCGTATAAATGCACCTGCTCTGTGATAGTCTCAGGGTTCTGTTTAAAGCGCAGAGAGCATCATGAAAACTAAGGAACACACCAGGTAGGTCCGTGATACTGTTGTGGAGAAGATTAAAGCCGGATTTGGATGCAAAAAGATTTCCCAAACTTTAAACATCCCAAGGAGCACTGTGCAAGCGATCATATTGAAATGGAAGGAGTATCAGACCACTGCAAATCTACCAAGACCCGGCCGTCCCTCTAAACTTTCATCTCAAACAAGAAGAAGACTGATTAGAGATGCAGCCAAGAGGCCCATGATCACTCTGGATGAACTGCAGAGGTCTACAGCTGAGGTGGGAGAGTCTGTCCATAGGACAACAATCAGTCACTACACAAATCTGGCCTTTATGGAAGAGTGGCAAGAAGAAGCCATTTCTCAAAGATATCCATGAAAAGTCTTGTTTAAAGTTTGCCACAAGCCGCCTGGGAGACCCCAAACATGTGGAAGAAGGGGCTCTGCTCAGATGAAACCAAAATCCAACGTTTTGGCCACAATGCAAAATGATATGTTTGGTGTAAAAGCAGCACAGCTCATGCCCCTGAACACACCATCCCCACTATCACACATGGTGGGGGCAGCATCATGGTTTGGAATTTTCTTCAGCAGGGACAGGGAAGATGGGTAAAATTGATGGGAAGATGGATGGAGCCAAATATAGGACCATTCTGGAAGAAAACCTGTTGTAGTCTGCAAAAGACCTGAGACTGGGACGGAGATTTATCTTCCAACAAGACAATGATCCCAAACATAAAGCAAAATCTACAATGGAAGGTTCACAAATAAACGTATCCAGGTGTTAGAATGGCCAAGTCACAGTCCAGACCTGACTCCAATGGAGAATCTGTGGAAAGAGCTGAAAACTGCTGCTCACAAACGCTCTCCATCCAACATCACTGCGCTCCAGCTGGTTACAGACGCTCTCGATCCTACCGCACTGAGCTCCAGCTGCTCACAAACGCTCTCCATCCAACCTCACTGAGCTCCAGCTGCTCACAAACGCTCTCCATCCAACCTCACTGAGCTCCAGCTGCTCACGAAAGAACTCCATCCAACCACACTGAGCTCCCGCTGTTCACAAACGCTCTCCATCCAACCTCACTGAGATCCAGCTGCTCACAAACGCTCTCCATCCAACCTCACTGAGCTCCAGCTGTTCACAAACCCTCTCCATCCAACTTCATTGAGCTCCAGCTGTTCACAAACGCTCTCCATCCAACTTCACTGAGCTCCAGCTGTGCGTCAAGGAAGAATGGGCAAGAATTTCAGTCTCTCGATGTGCAAAACTGATAGAGACAGACCCCAAGCGACTTACAGCTGTAATCGCAGCAAAAGGTGGCGCTTCAAAGTATTAACTTAAGGGGGGTGAATAATTTTGCATGTCCCACTTTTCAGTTTTTTATTTTTTACAAAAGTTTAAAATACCCAATAAATTTTGTTCCACTTCACAATTGTGTCCCACTTGTTGATGATTCTTCACAAAAAAATTAAAATTTTATATCTGTATGTTTGAAGCCTGAAATGTGGCAAAAGGTTGAAAAGTTCAAGTGGGCCGAATACTTTTGCAAGGCACTGCAAATAAGGCCCTTAGGGCAACATGTATGTACAGGGCTGTGCCAGTACTCTGGGGTCCTTTCAGCCAAAAAGCTGGCACAGCCCTGTTCTCTAGATGGATGAGCAGGCGCACTCCAAAATTAGATACATTATCGAGCGCCCACAGAACTTTGTAATGCGCCTACGATGTGGGGGCGTTCTGGAGGTGTTTCGCACCACAACCGTATAATTCTACACATTTATGACGGGAGGACAGCAAAACTGGGCGCATTACTGCTGGAACAGCCAGACCAAGTTAAAAGTGGTTTACCTGAGCCTGATTTATTGCTTTGGAGCTAGAAAGCGCTAAAACCTATGACCCGCAGTAGAACATGTTCATAGATTCAAACGCATTCTACTGTACGCGCAAAAAAATGTCGTCTGGGCGCCAAAATACATACATGTCGCCCATAGTGTCTATTTAAATCTCATTGTCAATGCCAGTGGGTTGGGGGTCGATTTACCTAAATGATTTAATTTATACAGCTAGCGGTGGATATTTTGGTTATATAACCATGCAAAGAAGATATTGTATTTTAGAATACTTTCCTACAGACTCACTTTTTCAGTCTGGCTGTTTTAAATTTTGCTATTCCATGAGGTAGTTTCAGTTCCTTCCTTAAAACCTTGAAATAAATAGGAACTGGAAAGCACTTTCAGACCCCGAGTTCCCTCTGTGAAAAAAAAAAGAAGAAAAAAAAGCGTGCATTTAAAGGGAATCTGTCACCAATTTTTTTTTACTAATTAAAACAAGAGCTTCTCCCTCTATCATGTAACCCTATATATAAGAAATTACACTATTGGAGACCGGGAGTTATTAGCCATCAAACTGGCATTGGAGAAATGGCGTTATCTGCTGGAAGGTGCTCGGCATCCCATCTGTATCTATTCAGATCACAAGAACCTCCACTACCTCCAGACGGCCCAGCGACTCAATCTGCGCCAAGCTAGGTGGTCGCTCTTCTTCTCCTGGTTTAATTTCCAGATCCACTTCCGTCCCGCGGAAAAGAATGTGAAGGCAGACGCCCTCACACGTGCCTCCGACGTGGTGGGTGAAGAAATGACCCCAGAGCACATAATCCCCCCAGAGCGTCTTGTCTCCGCAGCTCCTGTCAACCTCCGGATGTCCCGCCAGGGAAGACATGCGTAAGCCCTGTGCTCCGTAGGCGTATCCTGAAGTGGGGACACTGCTCATTGGTGGCCGGTCATCCCGGTGCTCGCAAGACGTTTCTCCTGATCTTGCGGTTCTATTGGTGGCAGGACCTCGCTAAGGATGTCATGGAATTCATCGAGTCCTGTACCTCCTATGCCCGCAACAAGACACCTCGTCACAAACCGGCGGGGCTCTTGCACCCTCTACCTATCCCTACCCAACCATGGTCTCATGTGGCGATGGACTTTATAACCGATCTTCCCCCTTCGTCCGGTAACACCGCTGTCTGGGTGGTCACAGATTGGTTTTCTAAAATGGTGCATTTTGTCCCTTTGCCTGGCCTGCCTTCTGCCCCGCGCCTGGCCGAGCTGTTGTGTCACCACATTTTTCGTTTGCACGGCTTTCCTCTGCAGATCGTCTCGGATTGAGGGGTCCAGTTTGTTTCTAAATTCTGGCGGCCCCTTTGTTCTCAACTCCAGATGAAGCTTAATTTCTCCTCGGCTTACCACCCCCAGACGAATGGTCAGGTGGAGAGAGTCAATCAGGTACTGGGGAGTTACCTGCCCCACTTCATCTCAGCTCGACAAGATGACTGGTCCAACTTGCTTCCGTGGGCGGAATTTTCTTATAATTCCCTAGACTCGGAGTCCGTGGATGCCTCTCCCTTCTACATCGTGTATGGCCTGTATCCCCGCCCACTTCTCCCGCTTGCATCCCTGTCTGAGGTCCCGGCAGCGGATGCGTTGGTCCAGGACATGAAGGCCATCTGTGCCCTGACCCGCCAATCTCTGCTCCGTGCTTCTGAGCGCACGAAGGCTCAAGCAGATAAAAGAAGAAGTCCTCCTCCAGTCTTCTCCCCGGGTGACAAGGTGTGGCTGTCGGCCAAATATGTCCGCCTCAAGATCCCGAGTTACAAACTGGGAACCCGCTTTTTGGGACCTTTCGAGGTCCTTAAGCGCATTAACCCGGTGGCCTATAAACTCCGGCTCCCACCTACCATGCGCATCCCAAACTCCTTTCATGTCTCGCTACTAAAACCCCTGGTCCTGAATCGTTTCTCTCGGAAGACAGTCCCTCCATCGTCTGTGGCTGATGCCTCTAATGTCTTTTTGGTCAAGGAGATCTTGGGTATGAGGAGGACTAGAGGGAAACAATATTTTCTCGTTGATTGGAAGGGGTTCGGGCCCGAGGAAAGGTCTTGGGAACCAGAAGAGAACATTCTGGACCATAACGTAATCCAGAAATTCCTTCAGACCAGAAAGAGGGGGGAGGCCAAAAGGGGGGAGGGGTACTGTCACGGCTTTGTTTTGCATTCCATTGAGTGAAACAAAAAATGTTTGGTCCCATGTTTTGGTTATTGGTCTCAGAATATGGCTTCAGCAACTTAAATTCTGCCTTTTACAAAAGTAATAAAATACAATGAAAACTATATAAATTTGGTAACATCAGAATGATAATGACCGGCAGAATGAAGACACCTTGTCATTTGTAGCGCAAAGTGATCTTTGCAAATACTAAACACAAAAAAGACAGAATTGCATTTTCTTTCCAATTCGCATCACAAATAATTTTTTGGGGGCTTCCTTAATACACTTTATGGTATACTAAAATACTGCAAAAAACAAGCCCTCACATGGCTATGATGATGGATGAAAAAATAAAGTTATGTCTCTTAGAAATTGGGGCTAAACCCCCCTCCACAAAGATTATTAGTCCCCTTACTTACCGTATGTAGGAAATTTCACACAGTGATTAAGACTTTCTAAAGTCAAAATGCGTTGTGCAGGCTTTTGCACGGGTACTATATCCGCAACCTCTATACTCTGTATTGTTATGTTTTAACGGATCATAATAAAGATGAAGAATTTTAAAGGAAAGATTAAAGCCATCTAGTTTCTCTGGTTTGGAGCGCTGCAAGCTGGAGCACCCTCCACCTCCCAGAAATAGTGTCACCTACAATTGCTGCGTCGGGAAGGTGTTAGCTCTATATAGAAATCTCAATCTAAGTATTTGATTTTGTGTTTGTTAACTGATACCGATTCAACATCTCCCTTGGTGCCAAGAGTGAAAGGGCACTATAAACAAAACAATGTCATTGAGATCTGGAATCCTTGGTCCCTACAAAGAGGCAATGGAGTTTTAAAGAGGTTGTCTCACTACAGAGATTAACTTTCAGCATTTAGGGAACAGTAAATGAAGACGTTTTCCAAATAGATTGCTTTGTTTATTTTCCCTTGTTGAGGAGATAAAAGTCATTTTTTATCAGCTCTGAGTGCACTCAGGTTTCTCTAGGTTACTGACCTACTCTGTCCTGCTCTCCCCTGCTGTTTGTCTTATCTGATAGCAGGGATGATGTCATCACACAGGTCCATACACAGAACTACCAGCAGCTTGAGAGTTTGAGTGTTATCCGATCTCACAAACAAAGGAGACTAATTACTTTTGTTTACTTTAGCTCTGAAGATTCTCTGGACTTTAGATAAATATATCCTGCTCTAATGTCAGAGAAATTAGCAGAGCTTTAAATATGGGACTGCCATAGAACCAGGCACAGCCTAAACAGGAAGGGAGAAGGATGTATGAATGAAAGCTGCTTTTGGTTCTGTGTAACAGCATGGTGAGACAACCCCTTTAATGAAATGATATAACAAAGTGCTTACCACGATACTGGCGATTCCCCAACATGTCATCGTGAAGATCCTTCAAACAGTTCTAGGTAGAGAAATAGAGATCATATAGACCCTTACACAAAGATCCGGTCACCCAGACCCGTTATTTCTAGTGTTACTGTATAATCACCTCTCCAGTCAGCAGCTCGATGATCCTGTTGGTGAGGTCTAGGATCTTCTGAGTATTTTTTCTATCATGTATTGGTAAGTGAATTGGAGGCATCACAATAGCGTCCCGGGTTATGCACCATCCCCTCGACATATGTTCATTCGACTTCTTAACCAGTATATAATCCTGCATTTGTGGAAATACCAGGAAAGTGATCATGTAGACTTTGGGATATGTCAGTCTTCAATAACTTATGTTTGTGTTCATTGAAGAACTCTGTAAACTCAACCAATGCTCATTTTAATCCTTTGTAGATAGGGAACAGGGCTCTTGGGAATCAGGTTACGGTTTCCTCTGAACCAAAAATAGCAGCAGTAAAAATTGGAGTGTTGGGCGGAAAAATTACACCAGACGGGTTTATTACTAATGGTCTAGAGTAGGAAGGGGTTAAGGTCAGCCTTTTTGGTAATCTATGGCAGGAAAAAGGGTGATATCTGCATCTCTGATGGTCCATAATAGAGAAGGGTTTGATACCAGCATCCCAAGTGGTGAAGGGCAGATTTAGGGTAAATATCAGAATCCCTAGTAGTCTAGGGTAGGAAAGGGGTAAATGTCAGCATCCTTGATAGTCTAGGATAAGAAAAGTGGTAATGTCAGCATCAATGGTGGTCAAAGATCAGTGCAGGCACGAAATACAGAAAACTGTGCTGGTGTAATAGAGAAGCCACAAAGTTCAATCTCTGATCTCTAAGACGTCTACCTGCATAGTCCCAGGCCAGGCTGACACGGCATATCATGGCACACTCAGGTACACGCCATCAACGACCCTTTTTTGGTGGTGAAATTACATTCTGGCAATCACATCATTTCTAAGCAAACACGACATGCAATGGCCAGAGGCACATAGCTGCCTCCTAAACTGTACTAGTTGACGGCGCATATCTACACCTGAAAAGAATTGACATGTCTGTTCTCCTCAGATGTAAGCAAAAAGAGAAGAGTAAAGTACGCGTTGTCTAAATGACGGCATGTATTTTACATAGTGTTCAGGTGCTCATTGCTTGGAGCATATTTTGGCACGTATTTTGGCAAAATTGCGCCCGAAATTCACACAAACCTACGTCCCAAAGAAACCGTGTGAACACCCCTTAACTCCTTAATGATCGCCCACCGTCTTTTGGCATCGGCTGGTGCCGGTCGTTCGTCTTCAGCGACGTCTTTTGGCGTCGCTGTAGACATCGGAGTTTGCGGCGCCCGGCGCTGGGGGAGCGGCAAAAACCTTGGTGCTTTAACCCTTTGCTTGCTGCAGTTCGTCACCGCAGCGAAATCAAAGGGTTTTTCTGCTCTGTTGGGTAATCGGGACACCCGGTGACCCAACAGAGCCCAGGGAAGGGCTGCACAGTTAGCCCTGGGGACCTAGAAGAGCCCCAGGGCTGTCTGTGTAAGAAGCCAGCGATCAGGGCAGACTGTGAGCTGCCCTGATAACTGCCTGTGTCAGACTGAAACAGATTACAATGTATTAGCATATATAAATATGCTAATACATTACTAAGTGTATAAAAATAAAAAAGTAAAAACAGTTATCCCTTCATTGGATTTAAAAAAAAAAAAAAAAAGTAAAAAACAATTGTTACACACACAAAAAACCTACAAATATTAGGTATCCACAGGACCGTAATAACCTGTAGAATTAATCTAACAAGTTATTAAGTGTGAAATGTGAATGGTGTAAAAAAATGTTTTAAAAAAAAACTTTTTTTCAAAACAAAATTAGAAAAAAAATTCTGTAATTATTTATAAGTGAACTTAAACTATTCCCCCATAAAGTACAACTCGTCTTGAATAAAAAGAGGCCTCATACAGCTGCGTCATTGAAAAAATAAAAAAGTTACAACTGTTTAAACGCAAGGAGGCAAAAACAAAAAAAAAGTTTCTGGTCATTAAAGGGGATGTTTCGCTTCTTCAGTTCGGCTGTTCTCTTGAAGCTTGATGCTCTCACTTTCTGAAATCCAGAGGCGTTTCTTAATTGAAAAGGGATGACATCATCCCCCTTTCACTGTTCATGCTGGCTCCAGTGCCCCCCCTCCCCCTCCACATGTCACTGTGTCCTCTCCCTATGCAGTCTTAGGGCATGTCCCCACGGCACGAGTTTTCGGCCAGTTTGCGGTTTTTCAAACCACCTGAAAAACCGGCCGAAAATGTGCACAATTGTGCTCTATGGAAAACTCGTGCAGCAGTCCCCACTGCACGGGTTTTCTGCCCGGCGTTTTTGCCGCCCGCTCAAAAAACATTGAGCATGTTCATTCTTCCGTCCGGTTTCCGGACAGAATATGAACACCTCAATGGGAGGGGGTGGGCTCTTCTCCGCTCATCGTGAAGAATAGCCGTCCCCCCGCGGCCGTGGGGACGGGCGCAAAACAGGACAAATACCGCTGGCAAACCGGCCGGTATTTGTCCTGTGCCGTGTGAACGCAGCCTTATTTTGTAAGAGCTGTTTACATACCACAGGCCTGCATTCAGTCTAAACGGTCTTCTATGAACTCAGCACTGATCTCTCATAGCTGGAGGTTTGCTACAGTTGAATCCATTTAGAGCACAGATCTCCCTTCATGTTTACATAAGGCACTGTCGCACAATTCTGCTGTTTCCTGATTGTAGCAGTAGCTGCAGTGTCAATGAGGGGCAGTTAGCTGTATAGAGTGAAATTTTTGTAGGCCCCTTACACTTAGGAGCATTAAGGCACTGTGGCACAATTCTGCTATTTTCTGATTATAGAGACAGCTGCAGTGTCAATGAAGAGGCAGCTAGCTGTATAGAGTGAAATTGTTGTCAACCCCTAATTCTGAGTGAGAGGCAGGAATGCAAGCTCAGTGAATACAGGGTCCAGGGGCAGAACAGAATGATGTAAATTAATAGAGCCCTCAGCTAATGAAATGCAAGGAGGTGGGATCCGACCAGCACTGGAGAAGTTTGTTTATAGAAAACAAAGATAAGGAATACTGTGAAAACAATACAGCTTTGCTAATGACATCCGATTTAAAATTTGCTTGTTTTCACTGTCCCCTTATTCTGAAGACCATTTAATGAAATGATACAACCCCTTTAACTACATTTCAGGCGTTCGGCTTAAGGGGTTAAGAATATGGGTAGATTAGTTGGAACTTTTGTAAAAATCCTAATAATAAAGATGAAGATGGTCATGTGACATGTTGTGCAGAATGCCTCACCTCTCCAGTCAGCAGGTAGATGATTTCCAGGGTGAAGTTCAATATCCTCTTAGTTATCTTTTCCTTCTCCATCTGGAAGCTGTAGTGTGGTCTCAAATCCGCAATGAAGGCAGTGACCTAGAGGTGACCACTGGGAATACATTTTACAGATCAGTACTGAAAGATACAAATTTATTTCCACAGCTACAGTTGATAGGGTGGGTAAGAACCCTGACTGTCCTGGTGCCCAGTCCCAGGTAAATGCCACCTGGGGAATCAGGTTCAAATATCAAACTCAAGGCTCCCACTTTGAAAAAAGCAACTAGTCATCCAATTACAGGATGACCTTATTATGCAACCCACTGACTACTGATGGCAGTCACTCCACTGTCATGGAAAGGCATCACCCATTGCAGATCCAGGGACAACCATGTAAACACTTTCCTGAACTTTCTAAAAGGTTGATGGAGAATCTCACTGCTTCTAGCCAAGGTGGGCCATTTAGAATACGTTCACATGGCGGATGTGCAGCACTAATTTCAGTGCTGAAGCAGTGTGGAATCCACGCCCAAAATCTGTGCCAATGAATGGGTTGTCTCACCTAACTGTTTCACAGAGCCAAAAGCAGCTTTCATTCATGCAACCAGTCTCTTCCTGCTCAGGCTATGGATGATTAACATATCAACTTAGTATTCAAAGGTCTGCTAATTATTCTGACATGAGAGCAGAAGATGTTTATCTAAAGTTCAGAGAACCCTTGACTCTTCTCCTCATCCTGCCTTTGCCTACCCGAATCCTCAAAGGTAGCTTGCTCACTTTCTAGGCTCACATCCCTCGAAAGTGGAGGTCTACTCAACAGAATGGATTAAAGAAATATTCCATTTGCAGAGGATGGAGGAGATTCGAACGGATCAAACTCAGACCTTGGAGCGCTTTAATAAAATATGGAGGGAGTGGATGATTTTCATCGCCTCCCCAGAATAGGTCTCCCTTAGTATGGGGTCTGTACCTGTGGGACTTGCGCGTCTTTTTTGTTCATAGTTGTGCTCTCCTTTTTGGGGTTTTTGGGGCCGGGCCCCCACCGAGCAAGCCAGTTAAACGAAATATTTCGGGAAAATTTGGGACAAGATTGTACAACTTTTTTTTTTTTATTTACATTTAAATTTTTAAAGATTTTCCCTTTTTAAACATAGGATTTGTTCCTTTTTCAGAATTCGTAAGTACTGAGTCATGAACGGAAAAATATGGGCGTAAGGCCCCTTTTGGGTTTTTTTTCTCACTATTTTCTACTCTTTATACTGCGGATTCCCCCCCCATTTCAAAAAACCTTTTCCCTTCCCAACTTTCCCCCTCGCCCATCTTTGGAAAGGGGGTTTTAAGGTTCCCTTTTTTTGCCGAAATTCAAATTCTTTCATAAAATAATCGTACAAGTGCTTTTGGGTTTTAAAAGTGTATTTTTTTTAAAGACTTTGCAATAAAACTTGTTTGAAAAAATTTTAAAATTCAGAAAGCTTTTCAAGCTAAAATAAACAGTAATCCCCCTTTGTTTTTAAATCAATAACACTCAAGCTCCCAGGGAGTTTTTTTGTGGGCCCAACCCGTTTTATGACATCCCTCCCTGGGAAACCAAAAAAGACCCCAAAAAAACAGGGTAGAGGAAGGCGGGAACCAGAGAAACATAATTTTTAAAAAAAGCTTGGGAAAAGCACAAAATCTCCTGAACAAAGGGGAAAAAAAACTAAGCAATCAAATTTTGGGAAAATGCATCATTTACAAAAACCCTACGTTGAAAGCTGATTTGAGACAAACCCCTTTTAACATTAATTTTTTTGGGCTTTGGGTTTTTACAAAAGACTTTCAACCCCCATATCCCCTAACGTGAGGATTCAGCACAGAATTTCCCCTCAAAAAATGACAAATCTTTTTCTTTCTCAGCGCTGAAAAGAAATCAGCTCAGAGGAAAATCTGCATGACGTGCACAACGCAAATTTTACTTGGATTGTGAGTCGTACTGCAGTCAGGTTGGACACTGATTCTGAGGTAGATGCAGTGCTGAATCCTCAACAGAATCAGCGTCCAAATCAGCCGCGTGAACGTATCCTTGGTGTTTTACACAATTTTACCCAACAGTTTGGCTTTTCCCCTAACCCCATTAAATTTTTTCCCCAAAACCAGACTCCTCTAATTTCAGGAAACCAGCCCCGCCCTTTTTACTAAAAACTTAACTGCTACCCAAAACGGGGGGTTTTAAAAGACTGGTCACATTAAATTTACCACCAGCTAACATCCATTGTAACCAAAACCCTTTGCACACACACACAGCTAGATGGGGGTGGGGGGTGCCTAAATTTAAACTCCTAGGAAGACTGTCACAGGATCGGGGTCCCTGCTGTCTGCATCCCACACCTGCTGGGAAATTTTCCCTAATTCTAATACCATTTTGAGGGGGGTTTTAACCAAAGCACAAAAGGTTCAAGTCGAGAGAATTGGGTTTTTAGAGTAGTTTCTTAAAAATTTTGGTCAAGGGTCCTTTCCCAAACCCAAAGTCAAACATTTCTAACCGTGTTACCAAAGGGTTTCCAAATTTTCTTTTTCGGAAGAAAAAGTGGCAAAATTTTCACAAAAGAATTCCCCAAAATCAGAAAACGCTTTCCCCAAACCCGCTTGGGGTTTTGGCCCCGGGAATGGTTGCAGGAGTTTGTTTGCTCTGAAAATTCCTTTTCCTTACCACCATCCGTTTCCCAATTTAAACAGAAAACAAAACTCATTGAAAGAAAACAATCTTTTTTTGCTAAACAGTGAAGGCCCCAAATTCCCTTTTCTGCTTTTGAAACCTAACCTTTTTTCTGCTTTAATTGGGACCTGCCGGGGCCCCCAGGGGGAATATGATTAGACCCCACTCTGGTTTGCCCTCTTGCCGGATAATTCACCCCCCCCTCGGGGGGGGCCACCCCTTTATACGGACTTTTACCCTCTCACATTTTAAAGGGAAAATTTTTAATTTCACATTTTTTACAATGGGGGCCTTTTGTCCCCTTTAATAAAAACTTTTAACCAAAAACAGCAAATTTAAAAATTTTTACAAACTGCAGGTTCAAATACCCACTAATTAAATTTTTCCCAAAATCAATAATCACCCCCTTTTTGCAGCTCTGCAAAAATTTCCCCTTTTAACCCCCTTACTAAGTGGGGAGATACAATTTCGCAAACCCCCAAACACTAACCCCAAAATTTCCCACCAACCACTCAGACAAGTAAGAAGACCAAATTACAAAAAATGCAACAAGACTTTTGTAACTGCCCCTTTAAAAGCCCCATGATCCCCCTGCGTACAAAAAACCCCATGAAAATTTATCCTATTCTTTTTCATCCAGGGTTACCCCCTTAAACTTATCCCAAACTTCCCCAGAAAATTTCCTAACCTAACGCCTACCCACCGGGGGGCCCCCCAAGGTACATGAAAGGGAAAATTTAAACTCCGTGCCTTAAAACCCTTTCCCCCTAGAGCTATAACGAATTTTAATTTACAGTGGGACCCCCATTTACCAAAACGTCTTTTGTTTCCCATAGGGAACATTTTTTCATTTACAAAAACTTGTCCATAGCAACCAAAAAAACTCAGCCTTTTATTTGTTTTAAAACTCTGGAAGAATGAAAGGGCCCAGCCCTGATTTTGGTTTTTCTGCGGGGGAAAGAATCATTTTTACACCAAACCCCAAACTTTTAAAAATAGGCCCAAAAGTCATCAAATTTCACCCCTTTAAACATCTCAAAATTTTCCCACAGGGAAAACCCCCGACCCCGCTGGATGGGGGTTTTGGGGTGAAGGAGGAAACAAAAACCCACAGGAATTCCCACAGTGAAACATGGAAACTCCCAAAAGACACCGACCGCCCTCAACCAATATGGAGCCAGGATCCCTCCACTGCCCAGGAATGGGGGGCACGAAGCCTGCCCTAATTTTTTAAAGCATTTAAACCCCGGGACAGGGGGCCAAAATTTTCTACCATTTTTTCATCCTCCCGATTTCCCCTTTTCTGGACACAAAAATTTCATGGGCATTTTGTGCTGCCCTGTTTCACCCCCGTCGTTTTTCCCTTTCCCCCGGGGGTTAAATCAGCACTGAACCCCCCCATCCTTTCAGTCATCCCAAATAAACCCCCCTCCTGTTTCACCCACCAAAAAACTTTAGTACTGACCCCCTACTCCTCCATCCAAAACCAAACTGTTTTTTTCCCCCCGTACTCAGTAAAAGGGGCCCTCTACTCCCCAAATTCCCCCAAACCCTCATTTCCCCCATCATTTTCTCAGTAAAAGTGCCCTCAAATTCCTATCCATAACCCCGCCCTTTTTCCCCATCTAGTTTCAGTTTTCTGTACCCCTACCCCCTCCATCCATACCACCTGTTTCCCCCCCCCTCAAAAGTACTCCCAAAAAGGGCCCTCCCCACTCCCCTATCCTTACCAACCTGTTTCCCCCATTTTATTTACTCAGTAAAATGTACCCCCTAAACCCCTCCATCCATACCCCCTGTTATCCCCCCCAAGTTTCTCATTACTGTCCCTCTACTCCCCCTCCATACCAGCCCTGTTTCCCCCCTCTATGTACTCCCTACTGTGCCCCTCTACTCCTCCATCCCCCACCAGTTTTGGGTTTTCCCCCAATCTATATACTCAGTACTTTTACCCCCTAATTCCCCCATCCACACCAGTCCCGGTTTTTTTCCCCCCATGGGACTCAGTAAATTTTTGCCCTCTACTTTCCCCCATCCACACCAGTCTTTGAAATCTATGTACTCAGAGTCTTGCCCTCTACTCCTCCATCCACACCACTCTGGTTCCCCAATCTATGTACTCAGTGCTGTGCCCTCTACTCCTCCATCCACACCAGTCTGTTTCCCCCATGTACTCAGTGCTGTGCCCTCTACTCCTCCATCCACACTAGGCTGTTTCCCCATGTACTCAGTACTGTGCCGTCTACTCCTCCATCCTCCATTCTAGGCTGATTCCCCCATGGTACTTACTCAGTACTGTGCCCTCTACTCCTCCATCCAAACCAGTCTGTTTCCCCCATCTATGTACTCAGCACTGTGCCCTCCTCCATCCACACCAGTCTGTTTCCCCCATCTATGTACTCAATACTGTGCCCTCTACTCCTCCATCCACACCAGTCTGTTTCCTCCATCTATGTACTCAGTACTGTACCCTCTACTCCTCCATCCACACCAGTATGTTTCCCCCATGTACTCAGTACTGTGCCCTCTACTCCTCCATTTCACACAATTAGGTTTTCCTCCCATGTACACAAGTACTGTGGCGCCCTACTCCTCCATCCACACCATCTGTTTTCTCCCATGTACTCAGTTGCACTGTGCCCCTCTACTCCTCCATCCACACCAGTATGTTTCCCCCATGTACTCAGTACTGTGCCCTCACTTTCCCCCCCCCTGCATACCAGTCTGTTTCCCCCATCTATGTACTCAGTACTGTGCCCTCTACTCCTCCATCCACACCAGTCTGTTTCCCCCATGTTCTCAGTACTGTGCCCTCTACTCCTCCATCTACACTAGTCTGTTTCCCCCATCTATGTACTCAGTACTGTACCCTCTACTCCTCCATCCACACCAGTCTGTTTCCCCATCTATGTACTCAGCACTGTGCCCTCCTCCATCCACACCAGTCTGTTTCCCCCATGTACTCAGCACTGTGCCCTCCGACATCCACACTAGTCTGTTTCCCCCATGTACTCAGTACTGTGCCCTCTACTCCTCCATCCAAACCAGTCTGTTTCCCCCATCTATGTACTCAATACTGTGCCCTCTACTCCTCCATCCACACCAGTCTGTTTCCCCCATCTATGTACTCAGCACTGTGCCCTCCTCCCATCCATCACCAGTCCTGTTTCAGCCCCATCTATGTACTCCCCCCATGCACTGGTGGCCCCTCCTCCATCCACACCAGGCTGTTTCCCCCATCTATATACTCAATATTGTGCCCTCTACTCCTCCATCCACACCAGTCTGTTTTCCCCATGTACTCAGTACTGTGCCCTCTACTCCTCCATCCACAAAAAACATCTGTTTCCTCTATCCCTATGTATTCAGATTGTACCCTTCTACTTCTTCCATCCATGACCAGTCTGTTTTTCCCCCATCTATGTACTCAGTACTGTCCCTCTAACCTACTTCCTCCATCCACACCAGTCTGTTTCCCCCATCTATGTACTCAGTACTGTGCCCTCTACTCCTCCATCCACACCAGTCTGTTTCCCCCCATGTACTCAGTACTGTGCCCTCTACTCCTCCATCCACACCAGTCTGTTTCCTCCATCTATGTACTCAGTACTGTACCCTCTACTCCTCCATCCATACCAGTCTGTTTCCCCCATCTATGTACTCAGGTACTTGCCCTCTACTCCTCCACTAACATCCAGTCATGTTTTCCTTCCTCCCATCTATGTACTCAGTACTGTGCCCTCTACTCCTCCATCCATACCAGTCTGTTTCCCCCCATCGGTACTTCATACTGTGCCCTCTACACCTCCATCCACACCAGTCCGGTTCCCCCATCTATGTACTGTAATACTTGAGCCCTCTACTCCTCATCCACACCAGTCTAGTTTTCCATGTACTCAGTACATGTGCCCTCTACTCCATCCCATCCACACCGAGTAGTTTTCGCCCCATGTACTCAGTGCTGTGCCCTCTACTCCTCCATCCACACTAGGCTGTTTCCCCAATCTAGAACGTTCCAGCACTGACCCTCTATCTCCACATCCACACCAAGTCCGTTCCCCCATCTATGTACTCAGTACTGTGCCCTCTACTCCTCCATCCACAACAGTTTGTTTCCCCAATCTATGTACTCAATACTGTACCCTCTACTCCTCCATCCATACCAGTCTGTTTCCCCAATCTATGTACTCAGTACTGTACCCTCTAATCCTCCATCCACACCAGTCTGGTTCCCCCATCTATGTACTCAGTACTGTACCCTCTACTCCTCCATCCACACCAGTCTGGTTCCCCCATCTATGTACTCAGTGCTGTGCCCTCTACTCCTCCATCCACACCAGTCTGTTTCCCCCATGTACTAAGTGCTGTGCACTCTACTTCTCCATCCACACTAGGCTGTTTCCTCCGCCATGTAACCTCAGTACTATGCCCTCTACTCCTCCCATCCAACCAGTCTGTTGTCCCCATCTATGTGAACTGCAATACTGTGCCCTCTACTACCTCCATACCACACCAGTCTTTTCCCCCCATGTACTCAGTACTGTGGCCCTCTACTCCACCACCACACCAGTGGTTCCCCCCAGTCTATGGTCTCAATACTGGTGATCCCTCTACGCCTCCATCCACCAACCAGTTGTGGTTCCCCCCATCATGACTCCAATTAGCTGTGCCCTCTATTCCTCCATACACACCAGTCTGGTTCCTCCATGCCTATGTACTGTCATTACTGTACCCTCTACTCCTCCATCCACACCACTCTGGTTCCCCAATCTATGTACTCAGTGCTGTGCCCCCTCTACTCCTGCCACTCCCACAAGGCTGTTTCCCCATGATACTCAGTATCTGTCCGTCTACTGCATCCATCCACACAAGCGCTGTTTCCTCCCTCAATGTAATCAGTACTCGTTGCCACTACTCCTCCATCCAAACCAGTCTGTTCCCCCATCTATGTACTCAGCACTGTGCCCTCCTCCATCCACACCAGTCTGTTTCCTCCATCTATGTACTCAATACTGTGCCCTCCTACTCCTTACCATCCAACCATTATGTTTCCGCCCCCCCATGTACTCAGTACTAGTGCCCTCGACTCCTCATCCACCCCCCAACCAGTCTGTTTCCCCCATGTACTCAGTACTGTGCCCTCAACTCCTCCATCCACACCAGTCTGTTTGCCTTCCATACTGATGTACTCAATACTGTGCCCTCTTATCCTCCATCCACACCAGTATGTTTTTTCCCCCATGTACTCAATAACTGTGCCTCTCACTCTCTCTCCATTCACAACCAGATGTTTCCCACATGTACTCTGTACTGTGCCCTCTACTTCTCCATCCACAACCAGTCTTTTTTCCCCATGTACTCAGCACTGTGCTACTCTACTCACCTCCTCCCATCCCACCAGTATGATTCCCCCATGAAACTCAGTACTGTGCCGCATCTACTCCTCCATACACACCAGTATGTTTCCCCCGAAGTAACTCTGTTACTGTGCCCTCTACTCCTCCATTCACACCAGTCCTGTTTCCCCCCATCTAGGGTACTCATTACAGTGCCCTCTACTTCGTCCATCCTCACCAGTTGTTTCCCCATGTTTTCTCAGTTACTGGTTCCCTCTACTCCTCCATCTACACTAGTCTGTGTTCCCACCATCAAGAGTACTCAGTACTGTATCCCCTGTACTACACTCCAACCACACCAGTCTGTACCCCATCATGGACTCTGCACTGTGCCCTCCGACATCAACACTAGGTCTGTTTTCCTCCCCAGTAACTCAGTACTGTGTGTGCCCTCTACTATCCTCCATCCATACAGTCTGTTTCCCCCATGTTAACTCATTACTGTGGCCCTCTACTCTCCATCCAAACCAGTCCTTTTCCCCCCCATTCTAATTACTCAGCACTGTGCCGCTCCTTGGACCATCCACACCAGGCTGGTTTCCCCCATCTATGTACTCAGTACTGTGCCCCAATACTCCTTGCGCATCCACACCAGGTCAGGTTCCCCAATTATGTAACTCACACTTGTGGCCCTCCTCTTAATCCATACCAGTCTGTTTACCCCATCTATGTACTCAAAACTGTGCCCACTACTCCTCCATCCACACCTGTCTGTTTTTTTCCCCCATCTTGTACTCCAATACTTGTACCTCTACCTCTTCTACTCCTCCATCCACACCAGTCTGTTACTCCCCCCTTTTCCCCCATGTACTCATACTGAGACCCTCTACTCCTCCATCCACACCAGTCTGGTTACCCATCTATGTACTCAATACTGTGCCCTCTACTCCTCCATCTCACACCAGTCAGTTTCCCCCCATCTATGTACATCCAGCAATCACAGTGCCCTCCTCCATCCACACCAGTCGTTTTGTCCCCCATGTACCAGCACTTGTGCCCGTTCCGTCCATCCACACCAGTCTGTTTCCCCCATGTACTCAGCACTGGGCCCTCCTCCATCCACACCAGTCTGTTTCCCCCATGTACTCAGTACTGTGCCCTCTACTCCCCATCCAAGCCATTCTGTTTCCCCCATCTATTTACTTCAGCACTGTGCCCTGCCCTCCTCCATCCACACCAAGGCTCGTTTCCCCCATCTTGGTACTCAGTTACTGTGCCCTCTGCTCCTCCATCGCACACATCTGGTTCTCGCCACTATGTACTCAGATGCTGTGCCCTCCTCCATCCAACACCATCTGTTTCCCCTCCCCCCATCTATGTACGTCAATACTTGTGCCCTCTTCTCACCTTCCATCCACACCAGTCTGTTTCCTCCATCATAGTAACTCAATACTGGTACCCTCTACTCCTCCATTCCAACACCATCTGTATTCCCCCATGTAATTCCGCACAGTGCCCCCTCTACTCCTCCATCCACACCATAAGTTTCCCCCCCCCAGTACTCAGTAATGTGCCCACTACTCCTCCATCCACACCAGTAAGTTTCCCCGCCCATGTACTCAGTACTAGTGCCCTTCTACTCCTCCATTCATACCACTCTGTTTCCCCAATCTATGTACTCAGTTCTGTGCCCTCTACTCCCCAAAACCACACCAGTCTGTTTCCCCCATTGTTCTCAGAGTACTGTAGGCCCTCTACTCCTCCATCTACACTAGTCTGTTTCCCCCATCTATATACCCAGTACTGTACCCTCTTACTCACCTCGCATCCACCACCTAGTCCTGTTTCCCCATCATATTACTCAGCACTGTGCCCCCTCCATCCACACCAAGCTTGTTTTCCCCTTGTACTCATCACTGGTGCCCTCCGACATCCACACTATCTGTATTCCCCCATGTACTCCATACTGGTGGCCCTCTACTCTCTCATCCAGTACCAGTCTGTTTCCCCCATGTACTCAGTACTTTGCCCTCTACTGTCCACGCTTTCAACATCCAAGTCTGGGGGGGTTTAGTTTCCCCCATTATGTACTCATGTACTGTGCCCTCTACTCCTCCATCCATACCAGTCTGTTTCCCCAATCTATGTACTCATTTGTGCCCTCATGACTCCTCCCACTACACACAGTCCCTGTTTTCCCCCATCTAAGTCTCAATACAGTGCCCTCTACTCCTGCTCCTCGCCATCCGACACCAGTTTTTTGTTTCCCCCATGTACTCAGTACTGTGCCCTCTAAACTCCTCCATCCACACCCCGTAAGAAGGTGATGTTTCCGCCCCAAGTACTCAGTATGTGCCCTCTACTCCTTCCATCCATACTAGTCTGTTTCCCAAATCTATGTACTCAGCACTGTACCCTCAACTCCTCCCAAAAAATTTTGTTTTCCACAAAAAAATCCCCAGTCTGTGTCCACCCATCTATTGTACCTCAGTATGTGCCCTCTACACCTCCTACCACAGACATCTGTTTCCCCATTCATAGTGGTACTCAGTACTGTCGCCTCCCTACTTCCTGTCCTCCATCCACGCCATTCTCCTGTTTCCTTCATCTATGGTACATCAGTAACTGTACGCTTCTAATCCTCCATCCACACCAGTCTGGTTCCCCCATCTATGTACTCAGTACTGTACCCTCTACACCTCCATCCACACCAGTCTGGTTCCCCCATCTATGTACTCAGAACTGTGCCCACTCACCACCATACCACACCAAGTCTGTTTCCCCCATGTACAACAAAGTACTGTGCCCTCTACTCCTCCATCCACACCAGTCTGGTTCCCCCATCTATGTACTCAGCACTGTGCCCTCCTCCATCCACACCAGTCTGTTTCCCCCATCTATGTACTCAATACTGTGCCCTCTACTCCTCCATCCACACCAGTCTGTTTCCCCCCATGTACTCAGTACTGTGCCCTCTACTCCTCCATCCACACCAGTCTGTTTCCTCCATCTATGTACTCAGTACTGTGCCCTCTACTCCTCCATCCACACCAGTCTGTTTCCCCCATCTATGTACTCAGCACTGTGCCCTCCTCCATCCACACCAGTCTGTTTCCCCCATCTATGTACTCAGTACTGTGCCCTCTACTCCTCCATCCACACCAGTCTGTTTCCCCCATCTATGTACTCAGTTACTGTACCTCTCTCTCCTCCATCCAACCAACTCTGGGTTTCCCGAATCATGAACTCAGTGCTGTGCCCTCTACTCCTCCATCCACACCAGTCTTTTTCCCCCATGTTACGTCAGTGGCTGTGCCCATCCCCCCCCTATCTCCTCCAACACACTAGGCTGTTTCCCCCCTCCATGTACTCAGTACTGTGCCCCGTCTACATTGTACTCCTCCCATCCACACAGGCTGTTTTCCCCTCGTACTCAGTACTGTGCCCTCTACGTCACCCCCTCCATCCAATGACCAGTCTTTTTCCCCCCCATCTATTACTCAGGCAACTGTAGCCCTCCTCCATCCACACACGTCTGTTTCCTCCCTGCCAACTATGTACTCAATAGTGTGGGCCCATCTCCTCCTCCATCCACACCAGTCTGTTTCCTCCATCTATGTACTCAGTACTGTACCCTCTACTCCTCCATCCACACCAGTATGTTTCCCCCATGTACTCAGTACTGTGCCCTCTACTCCTCCATCCACACCAGTATGTTTCCCCCATGTACTCAGTACTGTGCCCTCTACTCCTCCATCCACACCAGTCTGTTTTCCCCATGTACTCAGCACTGTGCCCTCTACTCCTCCATCCACACCAGTATGTTTCCCCCATGTACTCAGTACTGTGCCCTCTACTCCTCCATCCATACCAGTCTGTTTCCCCCATCTATGTACTCAGTACTGTGCCCTCTACTCCTCCATCCACACCAGTCTGTTTCCCCCATGTTCTCAGTACTGTGCCCTCTACTCCTCCATCTACACTAGTCTGTTTCCCCCATCTATGTACCCAGTACTGTACCCTCTACTCCTCCATCCCACGCATCTGTTTCCCCTCTATGTACTTTCAGCACTGTGCCCTCCTCCATCCACACCAGTCTGTTTCCCCCATGTACTCAGCACTGTGCCCTCAGACATCCACACCAGTTCTGTTCCTTTCCCCCCAGTCTCAGTACTGTGCCCTCTACTCCTCCATCCCAAAACCAGTCTCTTTCCCCCATCTATGTACTCAGGAACAGGTTGCCCCTTCTACTCCTCCATCCACACCAGTCTGTTTCCCCCATCAATGTACTCAGCACTGTGCCCCTCCTCCATGCCACACCAGTCTCTTTCCCCCCTCTATGTACTCAGCACTGTGCCCTCCTCCATCCACACCCCCCCCCCACAAGGCTGTTTCCTTTCCCCCATCTATCTACTCAATATTGTGCCCTCTACTCCTCCATCCTCACCAGTCTGTTTCCCCCCATGTACTCAGTACTGTGCCCTCTACTCCTCCATCCACACCAGTCTGTTTCCTCCATCTATGTATTCAGTATTGTACCCTCTACTCCTCCATCCATACCAGTCTGTTTCCCCCATCTATGTACTCAGTACTGTGCCCTCTACTCCTCCATCTACAAACATTGTCCCTGTTTTCCCCCATCTTCTGAACCAATATGTGCCCTGCACTCCTGCCATCCACACCAGGTCTGTTTTCCCCCATCTATGTACTCAGTTACTGTGCCCTCTACTCCTCCATCCACACCAGTCTTTTTTCCCCCCAGAACTCATTTATTTTTTTTTGCCCTTCTCCTCATCCACACCATTCTTTTTCCCCTCCATATATGAACTCAGTCTTACCCTCTACCCCTCCACCTTACCAGTCTTTTTCCCCCCATCTATGTACCCCAGTACTGTGCCCTCTACTCCCCCAATCTAAAACCATTTGTTTCCCCCATCTATGTACTAAATTTTACTGTCCCCTCTTTCCTCCTTTCCACACCGTCGGGAAAAAAACTCACATCCTTAATCCCCGGAGGTGGACATAAGCTACTTCCCAAAGGGGAAACCTGCCACTTTCGGGGGATCCCTCTTTGTCTGTTTTTTCCTTTTACATTGTTTTTTCAATTCCCTTTTTTTGGCAAATCCTCCCCCCCGGAAATTTGCCCATTGCTTAACCCCTATTTAAATGGTTTTTTGGTAAATAGTTTGTATTCCCCACTCCTCTCCTTTACCCACTCTCCCCTGGTCGCATCGGCGTCCTCACTTTCTGCTCCCACACCTCCCTCACCAATACATTGTCTTGTATCATGATATTACCCTTGCTTATCTCTCAAAAAAGGCTTAAAGATTTCATCAAATGAATGTTAGAGGCCCTTAAATTTACCCATTTAAGCTTTAAATTTTGGTCTGGAGGCTATAAAGCCCAGGCCGATTTTCCTTGTGTATTCAAGAACACCCCTTTCCCTTCCCTGGGGTTCCCTTTCGACTTCAAACATAAAAAAAAATATCCCCCATATTATTTTTCCTGTAGGGAAATAAAAAGCAGGTGGGGGCTATTGCAATTAAGACAAAATTGTTTTTTTAAATTACTCCCCCAAATCATCAACCCCCGGGAGGGGTATATAATCCTGGTTTGTGAACAAAATTTAATGTAAAAATACCCCATAACCAATTTTTTACCCCCCAAACCTCGACGCTCAGATAATAAATAAAACAACAAAAAAAAGCAAAAAGGTTTCCCGGGGTTTACCCCCCTTTGTTTCGGGGGGGTTTTCGGTTTGGTCTGGGATCTCTCTGGACTCTTTTTTTAGGGCCCACCCACCCGTCCAAAAAGGGCCTGCCCTTTTTGGGAATAGTGCAATCTTCCCTTTACGACATGTGGAGATCCCTCGATGCTTCAGAAAAAAAACTACACTTATATTCAGCCAGACATCAAACTTATTCAGAATAGATATGTTTCTCCCGGAAGGCGGGGCCCTAAAATTTAAAAAAATTTGAAAAATTGGTAGATATCTTGGTCGGCCCACGAAACCAATCACAGTCCATTAAAACAAAATTGGGGCCCCAAACCCCTTTCTCATGGCGAAACAACTTTAAATTTTCTCTGCCCATCCCCTTTAAAAAAAAGAATACTAAAAAAAACTTACCCCAATATTTTACTTTAAATCAACACTCAAAACCTAACCCATTTATATAGGAAAAAATTTGGGGCCAAAAAGAAAATTTTTTAGAGGTATTTTAAATTTACAAATCTCTTCTAAAGTTAAGAGACAAGAATAAAAAAAAATGGGGGGGGTTTTAGTGAAAAACCCTTTAGCTACCCTAAAAGCTAAAAAAAAAACAAATCCCCCCCCAAAAAAAACCTTTTTGGCTATTTTAATCCCAAGACAGGCCCTTAGGGAGCACTTTTAAAAAATTTCGAAACCAAACAAAAAACACATAAAAAAAAACCTATTAAAAAAACCCTTAAATAAACCCTCTAGGTTAGGGCCCAAATTTAGGGGGGCTAGGTTACATAAAAAAATCCGCAAACCTTACCGGGATGTCCCCAATAAATCTCAAAAAAATTCCCGCCCCCCACATTCCTTACTGATCCCTTTAGGGGCTTCTCCCCCAAACTCTATAATTTAAAGAGGGAACCCTTTTCTGTAAACCCCCCACGGGTTTAAAGATACCCCAAATTTTTTTAAATTTTCTTTTAAAACTCCCCTTTTTTAACCTGGGACATGATAAACGAGCTCAACGTCCATTTCCCATTAGCAAATTTGGCACATACCATACAGTCTCTTCCAAAGGGTAAACCCACTGGGCCCGGGAAGATTACCCAATGAATATTTGGGCAAACCTTTTCCCCTCTTTAAACCCGCACCGGGTTTTCCCCTATTTTAATTCGGCTAGGGAAAACCAAAATTTTTACCCTCAAAAGGGCTACAAGCCCCATATTTTACGTTTCCCAAAACCCCGGGGAAAAACCCCCGACTCTCCAGAAAATTCCCCCTATCTCGTTACTAAAACTCAGATACTAAGCGTTTGCAAAAAATGATTGCAAATGACGGGTGAATTTTAATTCCCAACGCGAAAAGCCGCGGGGACCGGGGGGTTTAAAAGGGCCCGTTCGGGGCCCCGGGATGCCACTAGAAATTGATCAAAAATTATACACCCTATGGGAACCTTAAGTTTCCCTTCTCTGCTTCTATCCTTAGAGGCAGGGGAAGGCTTTCGATGGGGATACAGGGAAAAATTTTCGTTCTCGTGCTAGAAAAATTTGGATTATGGGCCCCCATCCTTCAAGCCATCCAATCCCTTTATCCCTCCCCCTGGGCCCCGGGAGTTTACCCAAATAATATCCTCTCAAAACCCCTTTTAAATAACAAAGGGGGAAAAAACTCGCCGGGTTTGCCCTCTCCCCCCCCAAAAGTTCATTCTGTAATGGAACCTCTAGAAACTTTAGGTCAGATCCGGACATATCGGGTTTTCCCAAAACCACCACAAATCACATGTTTTTTCCCTTTTTTTCAGACAATGTTTTTCATCATTTTCCCAACCCTGCTCGGCCCTTTCCCTTTTCAATCATGAAATTCCCCAAAACATTGGGAAAACCCTTTTTTTACTATAAAATAAATACCTAAAAACCCCGGCCCTTAAAAAAATTTCTCCCCCCCCCAGAGATTCAGAATTTTAAAAGGGGTTTTTTCCCCTTTCCCAAAAGGGCAGACTCAGACACTCCCTATCTCGGTATAGCCCCCAAACTGACAATGCTCCACCCCTGGTTAAAACCAATTTTAACCCCCTTTTTGTTTGACTTTTTACGCAAAAAAATTGGACAAAATTTTCCCAAAATAGATAATTTTTTGCGGGGACGTATCATTCTTTAAAAATGCAAAAACCCTTCCTAAAATCTATATTTTTTGGGGACCCTCCCTATTCCTACCCCCAAAACTGGGGTTTTTGCTTTTTTTCCCAGTCCCCCAAGCTGAATTTTTATATTTGACAATCAAAACGCCCGCGTGAAAATCCTCTATTATTCACAAAAGTGATGGGTTTTTGGGGGATTAGGAGTCCCAAATTAAAAACTTACCACCCAAGCGATCAAAAAAAAAATTTTGGGGCAGGGGCAAAAATTTTGGGGGGAACCAAAATAACAATAAATTTGGGGCGGCTATGGAAAACCAAAGCTTTAGCTAATTCTTTGCTAAAAAATTGGTTATTAAAACCAAACTCCTTTCCCCTTAATCAGGGGGCCTTTCCCTTTCCCATATAATATCCTTTTAAATACTGGGGGGTTGCTGAAGCCCTCCTACTTCCCTTTATTCCGTCTAGTGAACACCCATAACCCCATTCCCAAACATTGTCTATTAAACTCCCCCATTCACTTTTTCTAATTGGGGGAAAAAGGGGGGTTTTAAAAAACATTTCAAGATTGTTTGAAAGGGTAAAGTAATTGGTTCTTTCCCCTCTCTCCCAATCCAAAAACAACTTGGGAAACTACTGACCTCTTCCAATACCAACAAAAGCTCAAAATTTTTTCCCAAAAAAATAATAGTATACAGACGTACAAACCCGACACATATTCTTTTCCCTCCTAAATAAAAAACCTCTTTAAAAACCCCAAAAAAGGGTCAAAAAAAATTTTTAAAAAATAAAAACTAACAATTTGAAAATTTTAAAAGCGGTTTTTGTTTAAGTGGGACGGGACTTGGGTAGCACATTTTTCAGAAACAAAATGGATAGCAGCGTTATATTTGGGGGCCCTAAGTCCTCTGCTTCCCAACCCCTTTTTAAAAACAATATCAAAAACCCTTAACCCATTTGGGATTACACCCCCCCTTTGGGCTTTCCCCTTATCTACTCCCCTCTCTCCCGCTATGTTGGAGGGATGGGGGCTCCCCTGACTCTCTTTTTCATATTTTTTGGAAAATCCCCCCAATTGACAATAAATTTTGGGAAAAAATTCTATCCTTGCATCTAAATTCGCTCAGATCCCTTGCCCTTTAAAACCCCAAAATTTGCGTTATTTTTTAATTTGGTAAACAATAAATTCCATTCTTTAAAAAGAACAAAAAGTCTTCATATCCTTCAAAGCGCTAACGGCATAACTAGACGGTTTGGAAAAACAGCAACTTCCCGTTTTAACTCAGAGGTCATAGGAATGCTCTACAAACTGCTTGTAGAGAAAAAGTTGCTTCAGAGAGGGAACTCCCTTTAAAAATTTTTCTCCCCGTTGGGCCCGAGTGGATGGAAGAATACCCATCTTTACGTCATAAAATAAAGTTAACCCGTTTTGGGGCTCTTTATCCCTTTGGGCCAGACTCCCCTCCCCATTTCCTTCCCATCTTAGTCCCCCCCCTTTTTTATTCATCAGTTTTTAAATTGTTTTTTTTTAAGTGTCCCTTTGAATTCCATTTGTTAAGAGGACTGTGATTTTTATTTTTAAATTTAACCCCTTCACTGGGGTATACATAAGCTTAAAAAGACTATAGTTTCTACCGGGAAAAAACAATTTTGGGTTTATATTTAAAGTTTGGGCCTTCACTGCAATTATCTGCTGACAACCCCGTTTATACGATTTTAGGGGTCCCTCTTGGCTAAAAAACCAAAAATTATTCAGTTCCCAGTTTTTGTTTACTTTGAATTAGTCCATTTAAATGTTGTTTTTAAAAAGAGGCTTAATTTTTAACTTAAAGTTTTACCAAAAAAGTTGATTTTTCCCTTTTATGAATGTCCCACATTGCCTGAATAATGTATTTATACCCAAAAAGGGGGTTGAAACACTTGTTACTGACTTATATTTTAAAATTTTTTGAAAAAATCCCAAAAAAAATTACGGGAAAAAAAAAAAATTTTGGTCCGGTTCTTTCCCCCCAAATTTTCTAATTTCTTTGCCCTGTGGGCACGTTGGGATTATCTTGGGGGGGAGGGTAAGGGGACCAGAGAATTTTCACAAAAGAATTCCCCAGATCAGAACACTGCTACCACCAGCTTGTGTTCTTCCAGCAATGGTTGCAGGGAGTTTGTGCTCTGATAATTCTTGCCTTACCACCATCCATTCAGTGAAGCAGAAAACATGACTCATTGGAGCAGACAATCCTTTGCCAATCAACAGAAGTCCAATTCCATTACTGCTGTGAAAATTGAAGCTTTTTCTGCTAATGCACCTGCTCTGGGGCCCCAGTGAATATGATTTAGACACACGTCTGGTAGCCCTCTTGCGATGCACTGCTCCACCCTCGCACACCTTCATAGCGGACGTTCCCCTCTCACATTAATGGCAGATTTCATGTCACTTGTTCACAATGGCGCCAGTTGTCCACTCATGATATACTTTCACCACAACAGCATGTAAACCGTTCACAAACTGCAGGTTCAGAAATACTGCTAACTTTGGCCCAAAAGTCAATAATCAACCCTTTCTGCAGTTCTGCTAAATTGCTCCTTTTACCCATGACATAAGTGGGAGATACATGCGCAGCCAGCCTATCACACACCTTATATACCCACCTAGCCAGCTCATGACAAGTAAGAAGTACTAAGTGATCATAATAATGCAACTTGACTGTGTATACTGCCCTTTAGAGCCCCATGATCCCTCTGCTGTACAAAAACCACATGGGAATTTATCCTATTCTTTGCATCCAGCTGACCCCCTGTGCTGTGCAACAATTACACAGGCATTTATCCTAACCTATGCGCCTACTCGGCCCCCGCTGATGTACATGATGGTAAATTATTCTCTGCCGTACACCCATTTCCCATAGAGCGCTAACGTATTCAGGTGGACAGTGGACCTCATTTACCAAAACGGTCTTAGTTGCCCATAGCAACAGTTATCAGTTACTACAACTTGTCCATAGCAACCAATAAGAGCTCAGCTTTCATTTGTTTTACAGCTCTGGAAGAATGAAAGCCGAGCTCTGATTGGTTGCTGCGGGCAAAGAAGGCAGTTTCACACCTACCACAGCTTTGATAAATGAGGCCCAATGTCATCATTACACGTGTAAACATCTCATTTCCGACAGGAAACCAATGAGCCCCGCTGGATGGATTTGGAGTGAAGGAGGAAAGCAAAGAACCCACAGGATTCCCACAGTGAGAACATGGAAACTCCAACAGACACCGACCGCCCTCAACCAATATGGAGCCAGGATCCCTCCACTGCGAGGACTGGGAGGCACTGAAGCACTGCACTATTTTATGCATTTACCCCGGCACAGGGGCAAGTTTTCTACCAGTTACATCCTGCAGATCCCCTTCTGCTGGACACAAATTACATGGGCATTCGTGCTGCCCTGTACATCCAGTCGTTTCCTTCCCCGGCGGTGTACTCAGCACTGACCCCTCCATCCGTACAGTCATCCCAAATACCCACCTCCTGTTTCACCCACCTATGTACTTAGTACTGTGCCCTCTACTCCTCCATCCACATCTTTTCCCCTGTACCAACTGTCCTCATCCTCCATCCACACCATTTTCCCCCATCTTGTACTCATACTGTACCCTCTACCTCATCCACACCATCGTTCCCCATCTATGTACTTAGTACTGTACCCCTACGCCTCACCACACCATCTGTTCCCCCATCTAGTACTCAGACTGTACCCTCTACTCCTCCACCACACCAGTCTGTTCCCCCATCATGTACTCAGTATGTACCCCTACGCCCCTCACACCAGTCTGTTTCCCCCATTACCATACTGGCCCTCTCCCCATCCACACCAGTCTGTTTCCCCCATGACTCAGTGCTGTGCCCCTACTCTCCATCCACACATCTGTTTCCCCCATGTACTCATCTTGCCCACCCTCCATCCACCCATCTGTTTCCCCATCTATGTACTCATACTGTCCCCTACTCCTCCATCCCACCATCGTTTCCTCCATCTATGTACTCAGTACTGTGCCCTCTACTCCTCCATCCAAACCAGTCTGTTTCCCCCACCTATTTACTAAATACTGTGCCCTCTACTCCTCCATCCACACCAGTCTGTTTCCCCCATGTACTCAGTACTGTGCCCTCTACTCCTCCATCCACACCAGTCTGGTTCCCCCATCTATGTACTCAGTACTGTGCCCTCTACTCCTCCATCCACACCAGTCTGTTTCCCCCATGTACTCAGTACTGTGCCCTCTACTCCTCCATCCACACCAGTCTGTTTCCCCCATGTACTCAGTACTGTGCCCTCTACTCCTCCATCCACACCAGTCTGTTTCCCCCACCTACAGTGGGGAAAAAAAGTATTTAGTCAGCCACCAATTGTGTAAGTTCGCCCACTTAAAAAGATGAGAGAGGCCTGTAGTTGATATCATAGGTCGACCTCAACTGTGAGAGACAAAATGAGAAAACAAATCCTGAAAATCACATTGTCTGATTTGGAAAGAATTTATTTGCAAATTATGGTGGAAAATAAGTATTTGGTCAATAACAAAAGTTCATCTCAATCCTTTCTTATTTATCCTTTGTTGGCAATGACAAAGGTCAAATGTTTTCTGTAAGTCTTCACAAGGTTGGCCCACACTGTTGCTGGTATGTTGGCCCATTCCTCTATGCAGATCTCCTCTACAGTAGTGATGCTTTGGGGCTGTCCCTGGCCAACACTGAATTTCAACTCCTTCCAAAGGTTTTCTATGGGGTTGAGATCTGGAGACTGGCTAGGCCACTCTAGGACCTTGAAATGCTTCTTATGAAGCGACTCCTGGCAGTGTGTTTGGGATCATTGTCATGCTGAAAGACCCAGCCACGTTTCATCTTCAATGCCCTTGCTGATGGAAGGAGGTTTGCACTCAAAATCTCACGATACATGGCCCCATTCTTTCATGTACAAGGATCAGTTGTCCTGGTCCCTTTGCAGAGAAACAGCCCCAAAGCATGATGTTGCCACCCCCATGCTTCACAGTAGGTATGGTGTTCTTTGGATGCAACTCAGCATTCTCTCTCCTCCAAACACGACAAGTTGTGTTTCTACCAAACAGTTCTACTTTGGTTTCATCTGACCATATGACCTTCTCCCAGTACTCTTCTGCATCATCCAAATGCTCTCTAGCAAACTTCAGACGGGCCCAGACATGTACTGGCTTGAGCAGGGGGACACGTCTGGCACTGCAGGATCTGAGTCCCTGGCGGCATAGTGTGTTACTGATGGTAGCCTTTGTTACGTTGGTCCCAGCTCTCTGCAGGTCATTCACTAGGTCCCCCCATGTGGTTCTGGGATTTTTGCTCACTGTTCTTGTGATCATTTTGACCCCATGGGGTGAGATCTTGCGTGGAGCCCCAGATGGAGGGAGATTATCAGTGGTCTTGTATGTCTTCCATTTTCTAATTATTGCTCCCACAGTTGATTTCTTCACACCAAGCTGCTTGCCTATTGCAGATTCAGTCTTCCCAGCCTGGTGCAGGGCTACAATTTTGTTTCTGGTGTCCTTCGACAGCTCTTTGGTCTTCACCATAGTGGAGTTTGGAGTGTGACTGTTTGAGGTTGTGGACAGGTGTCTTTTATACTGATAAGTTCAAACAGGTGTAATTACTACAGGTAATGAGTGGAGGTCAGATGAGCCTCTTAAAGAAGAAGTTCCAGTTCTGTGAGAGCCAGAAATCTTGCTTGTTTGTAGGTGACCAAATACTTATTTTCCACCATAATTTGCAAATAAATTATTTCCAAATCAGACAATGTGATTTTCTGGATTTGTTTTCTCATTTTGTCTCTCATAGTTGAGGTCGACCTATGATGTCAGTTACAGGCCTCTCTCATCTAAGTGAGAGAACTTGCACAATTGGGGACTGACTAAATACTTTTTCCCCCACCGTATGTACTCAGTACTGTGCCCTCTGACTCAGTACTGTGCCCTCTACTCCTCCATCCACACCAGTCTGTTTCCCCCATCTATGTACTCAGTACTGTGCCCTCTACTCCTCCATCCACACCAGTCTGTTTCCCCCATCTATGTACTCAGTACTGTGCCCTCTACTCCTCCATCCACACCAGTCTGTTTCCCCCATCTATGTACTCAGTACTGTGCCCTCTACTCCTCCATCCACACCAGTCTGTTTCCCCCATCTATGTACTCAGTACTGTGCCCTCTACTCCTCCATCCACACCAGTCTGTTTCCCCAACCAATGTACTCAGTACAGTGCCATCTACTTCTCAATCCACACCAGTGTTTCTCCCATCTATGTACTCAGCACTGTACCCTCTACTCCTCCATCCATACCATGTGTTACCCCCTGCCCATCAGTCCTGTGCCCTATACTCTAACCTTGTGCTCATCACAGTGCCAACTACCTCACCCTCCTCATCTCTTGGTTTCTCCCTCTGCCTGTGTACTAAGTACAATGCCCATTACTCTACCTTGATGTGATGTGTTCAGTCATCACAGTACCAACTGCCCCAGCTTCCACACCTGTTTCCCCATGCCCATATACTCAGTACAGTGCTCTGCACTTTACCTGTACACTCACTGGTGCCAATTATTCCACCCTCATCCGTTTTTCACCCCTCATGTACCCAGTACTGTGCTCTCTACCCCTCTCTCCACATCCGTTTCTCCCATGCCTGTGTACTCAGTACTGTGCACTATACTCCACCCGTTCTCATTACACTCCCTCCACACCTGTTTCTCCACTGCCTGTGTTCTTAATACTGTGCCCTACACTCTCCTTGCACATCTGTTTCTCCCCTGTACTCAATACTGTACACTCTAACCCTCCATGCACACCTGTTTCTCCACTGACCATGTACTCAGTACAGTGCCCTCCTCCCACACCTGACTGTTTCCACCCCAGCCCCTGTGCACTCATCAGGACCAACTATCCACTCTCATCTGTTTCCCCCATGCTCATTGCCTATTGAGGATTCCTTTTCAAATCTATCTTCCCCTGCTTGTCCACTCATCATGTCCCACCCATAACTTTCCCTCTGGCCCTATGCATCCCCTTCAGCTCTGGTGCAGACTCTTAACATGACCCCATCCTCTGCTGTACACTACACCCTACACCCCTCAGACCTCCTCCTATCCCTGTACACCCAGCAGGGGGCAGCACTACCGCCTCAGTATACACCTGCTCCCCTGCAGTGTGCTGCCAATCCTGATCTGCACCCTCCTCCTATCCCTGTACACCCAGCAGGGGAGCAGCACTAACCCCTCAGTGTACACCTCTCCCCTGCAGTGTGCTGCCAATCCTGATCTCACCCCCTCCTACCCTTAAAACCCAGGGGGGGGAGCAGCACACCCCCTCAGTATACCCCCTGCCCCCGCGTGTCCCAACCCCTGCTCTGCACCCTCCCCCCTATCCCTTACACCCCAGCAGGGACAGCACACCCCCTCAATACACCTGCCCCCTGCATTGTGCGGCCAATCCTGATCCACCCTCCTCCTATCCCTGTCACCCAGCGGGGGACAGCACTACCCCCTCAGTATACCCCTGCTCCCCGCATGTGCTGCCAATCCTGTCTCACCCCCTCCTCCCTGTACACCCAAACAGGGACACAAAACCCCCCATTACCCTGCCCCCGCAGTGTGCTGCCAATCCTCTCTGCACCCTCCCCCTTTCCCTGACCCCCCACAGGGGAGCACACTCCCCCCCAGTTACACCTGTCCCTGCATGTGCGCAATCCTCCTCTCACCCTCCTCCTGCCCTGTACACCCAACAGGGAGCAGCACTACCCCCTCAGTGTACACCTTCTACCCTGCAGTGTGCTGCAAATTCTGCTCTGCACCCTCCTCCTGCCCTGTACACCCAACAGGGGAGCAGCACTACCCCCTCAGTGTACACCTGTTCCCCTGCAGTGTGCGGCCAATCCTGCTCTGCACCCTCCTCCTGCCCTGTACACCCAACAGGGGAGCAGCACTACCCCCTCAGTGTACACCTGCTCCCCTGCAGTGTGCTGCCAATCCTGCTCTGCACCCCGCCTCCTATCCCTGTACACCCAGCAGGGGAGCAGCACTACCCCCTCAGTATACACCTGCTCCCATGCAGTGTGCTGCAAATCCTGCTCTGCACCCCTCCTCCTATCCCTGTACACCCAGCAGGAGGGCAGCACTACTCCCTGAGTATACATCTGCTCCCCTGCAGTGTGCTGCCAATCCTGCTCTCACCCTCCTCCTGCCCTGTACACCCAGCAGGGGGCAGCACTACCCCCTCAGTATACACCTGCTCCCCTGCAGTGTGCTGCCAAACCGGCTCTGCACCCTCCTCCTATCCCTGTACACCCAGCAGGGGGCAGCACTACCGCCTCAGTATACACCTGCTCCCATGCAGTGTGCTGCAAATCCTGCTCTGCACCCTCCTCCTGCCCTGTACACCCAGCAGGGGGGCAGCACTACCCCCTCAGCATGCACCTGCTCCCCTGCAGTGTGCTGCCAATCCTGCTCTGCACCCTCCTCCTAGCCCTGTACACCCAGCAGGGGAGCAGCACTACCCCATCAGTATACACCTGCTCCCCTGCAGTGTGCTGACAATCCGGCTCTGCACCACTCCTCCTGCCCTGTACACCCAGCAGGGGGCAGCACTACCCCCTCAGTATACACCTACTCCCCTGCAGTGTGCTGACAATCCTGCTCTGCACCCTCCTCCTATCCCTGTACACCCAGGAAGGGGCAGCACGACCCCCCTCAGTATACACCTGCTCCCCTGCAGTGTGCTGACAATCCTGCTCTGCACCCTCCTCCTATCCCTGTACACCCAGCAGGGGAGCAGCACTACCCCCTCAGTATACACCTGCTCCCCTGCAGTGTGCTGCCAATCCTGCTCTGCACCCTCCTCCTAAACCTGTACACCCAGCAGGGGAGCAGCACTACCCCCTCAGTATACACCTGCTCCCCTGCAGTGTGCTGCCAATCCTGCTCTGCACCCCTCCTCCTGCACACCCCCCTCAGTATACACCTGCTCCCCTGCAGTGTGCTGCCAATCCTGCTCTGCACCCTCCTACCAAAGCAGTACACCCAGCAGGGGAGCAGCACTACCCCCTTAGTATAGACCTGCTCCCCTGCAGTGTGCTGCCAATCCTGCTCTGGACCCCTCCTCCTATCCCTGTACACCCTGCAGGGGGCAGCACTACCCCCTCAGTATACAGCCCCTCCCCGTGCATCCTCAGTGCCGGAACACTATGTATGAGTGATTACATGCAGGCGCTACCTGTAACTCCCGCACATATACAGCAACAGTAACTGCTGGCGTATGACGTCACCAGCTGCGCCATTAGAAGACACGGTGGGGGATTTGCCATTATCCAAAATGGCCGCGGAAAGCGTCGCGTTCAATGACATCGCGGCTTGGTACGCATGCGCATGGCTTTGTTACTGTTTGTGACATGCAGTAGCGTTAGTGACTTATACTGTAGTGTAGTAGTGACCTTGTATGCGGGCGGTCACTGCCTACGTCGAGTAGCGCCGCTCGTGTCGTAATTGGATCTCCCACTCATTTCTATGGGATAGTCCCGACACCGCTCCGTTCAAAACCGGAGAGGTTTCGGGGTCCGTTTAGGAGAGCACCGTCCCCGCCTCAGGCTCCGTCCCCCCGGAGGATGAGTTTCCCGCCCGCGGTGACGTGACGCGCTCAGCTGTCACAGAATTCTCTTCATTCTAACAACAATTGAGATTCGAACATCCCGCGCTTTTTAGCCCGCCCCCTAGGCTCTGATTGGTTGCCGTGGCCCAGCCTTCCACCCGCTCATTGGCTATGAGCAGTCTGCTGTGCTCTGATTGGCCGAGCGGTTGAACCTTATATGTAGCTGCCGTGCACTCATACCGCGCATATTCTCGCGCCTTCTCCGTTCCGTTGTACAGCTCAGCGCTCCCGCTCGCCATGGCCACTCCGCCGAAAAGAACGTGCTACAGCCCCTGCATGGACCTGAGCTTCCAGAAGCGCAGCAAGAAGCTCTCTATAGAGGGGAACATCGGTGAGTGCTCTCTCCAGTTGTGTGCTGGCTCCGGCAGTTTCTGTGCAGGAGTCGTACTGGGAATCCTGAATGTAATGTGCGTGTACGGAGGAGGAGGCGATGCTGGGAGATCTCCCGCCACTTCCACACTTTGATATTATTGGCGGGCTTTTTTGTTGTTCGTTATAGGTTCGGCCCAGAGACTGCAGATGTGTAGGGGTTAGCTTTACTCTGTTATGGGGTCTGTTCACACTGCGCGGTATGAACGTGCGGCCGGGGTCTGTGGCTGCTGCACTATTTTTTTTTTTCACGCTAATCACTTCTGATGGGGCTTCTTTTCCTCCTCCCTTTAAGATGTGTGAAGCGCTACAGGTGCACCGTGTTTATTGGAGTCAGTGGCTTTCCAGTCTCTTCTGATGAGCTGGAAAAGTTAACAGCGTGGCCCCTTTATGTTGTTGGTGTCTGACCTGTGTAGTAAGAGCTCTGGGTGTACATCTATATCTGGACCTACCTGGGGTGGTGGTTGTGCTGCATGTAATCCCTGGACACCTGCTTTTGCAGCCTCATGCACTGGTGGGTTTTGTTTCTGGCTTCCAACCAGATAGTCAGTAGTATAATGTTGTACCGTGTTAGCCATAGAAAGCAGTAGAAGAGTGAAGAAATCAGGTGATGCCTTTTAGAGGCTAACTGAGCATATTTGATGGTAAGCTTTCGAGAGAACTAGCTCCCTTCTTCAGACATGTATATTATCATGTCTGAAGAAGGGAGCTAGTTCTCTCGAAAGCTTACCATCAAATATACTCAGTTAGCCTCTAAAAGGTATCGCCTGGTTTCTTCACTCTTCTACAACCAGATAGTCAGAAATCCGACAGCGTTCGATCACTGTAAGATGTGCGTTTCGGAGCAGATTTGTGCAGAAGCCGCTGTCTGTTTTCGGATTTGCTTTTGGCCCATACGTTGAATGTCCAGGGTGTTTGGCCAATCGAGCACAGTCTGGCGGAGTATACGACGTGTTACTTATTCCACCTGCTTTAAAGGGGTTTTGGCAGGACGTGCCTTATCTGCTAAGAAGCTCATGTAAACAAGCCATGCTGAGGTAAGAGAGAGAGACAGTCAGAGCACAGAGCCACACATGGGATCATGTAAAATGTTCACTCAAATAATCACACTACAACTAGTGGATTCTGTATACAAAAGACAACACCTTTTCTCCACAGCAGCTTGAAAGCTTCTTCATGTTTTCTGTCTTCAGATAAAGCAGGGATCTACTCAGATAATCACACTACAACTAGCTGATTCTGTATACAAAAGACAATATATTTCTACCCGGTGCCTTGAAAGCTTCTTCAGCTCCCTTTCATCAGATAAGTGTGCTCTCCCCTGGCCAGCAGGTCATATCTAATAGAAGCTTTTAAGTAACTAAGGTAAGGCAGCCTGTAGCTCTCTTAAGCTGCACTTTTTGTAATCACATATATTTAGAAAAGTGATTAAATACCCATTTTGGAGGATCCCACGTCAACATTACATCGTGGCAAAACCCCTTTAGTGTGACGGTAAGAAATCTGTGCTGTAATGTATAGTGTGGGGGTTTTTTCATTGCTGTCTATACAGCACAAGGTACTGGTGGATTTTCAGTCGTTTCCTAATGCTAAAACTCTGGCAGAAAACCTGTGCTGTGCACACCTAGCCTTACTCTCCTCTTGTGCCTGGTGGAGAGCCTTATTTTAGGTTATAAAAATCTGCATCAAAACCAATTCCCGCTGGACTGATGGAACCACAGTCGCTATGCTGCTGCGGCGGCCTCTCAATCCAGGTGAATGCGGCATTGTGGCCCCTTAGTGCAGACACATTCACTGCATAGAATTTTAGATTAAATGGGTTGCTCGACTTCCACTTAACCTTAATGGGGTATGCCCACAAAGTAAAGACTACTGTACAGGATGGCTCACTGGCTGTGAGCTGACCGGGCATGAGGGTGGTGCTTGTGGCCGTCCTCCCCATTCATTTCACATAGGACACTGGCAAAGAGGAGCTCCGAGACCCATCACTGGAGGCAATGGGGGCCAAGATGGTCTAAATTAGAACAATATGCCGTGAAACACAAATATTCTTTTCGTGTTTTTATGAATATTTTTAATTCTTTATATTATAGAACAATCTTCACCAATATTGCCATAATCAAACATTAGCTGAAATTTTATGTACTTCTCACATAAACATAATGAAAGTTCAATGGAATGTAACCTGGAATCCTCAATGAGGTTGAATGTCCCACTTGAGAAAGGGGCGTGGTTATCTCCCAAAACGTCGTGTGGTGTTTCTTATGGAGGACATCTAAACCGGCTGCTCCTATGATCTCTGCTGAAAGGCATCGAAACCAGTAGATACCTTTGGGGGATACTTGCCGATCTTTTTTGGGGCATTCAACCTCATTGAGGATTCCAGGTTACATTCCATTGAACTTTCATTATGTTTATGTGAAAGTAAAATAAAAATTCAGCTAATGTTTGATTATGGCAATATTGGTGAAGAATGTTCTATAATATAAAGAATTAAAAATATTCATAAACGCAAAAAAGAATTTGTATTTCACGGCATATTGTTCTAATTTATGCTGTTTTTCCAGCAGGGGGGTCCTGCTAATGCCGAGCATGTAACCTGGTAGTTTTAGTGCTACTTTTTCTTTTGAAGTGGCCAAGATGGTCTCACATTGTCTTCTCTGCACTTGGTTGGAACATGGGAGTCAGGACAGGCCCTTCTTGTTTGGCATACTTTTTTCTCTTCTGTCCCCCACATCCTGGTTTGCCAACTTGTCGATGGTTTTTGGGAATACATAGTGTGGCCATGATGTGGATAAGAACCACACTAGGTAACTGGCTCAATTTTCCAAAATCCTGGGCTGTGCGTTCCTACCCTTTTACAATTTTGTCCCCTTTAAAGTTAAATCCTCTTTTCTTTCTTTGCTATATTGTGGGTTTTTTTGTTTTTTTTTTTTTAGAGGTTTAAAAAATTTTCAGGGGGGATATGTCATTTCCATTACTAAACCAGTCCTGAATAATACTACAAGAATTGCTGACGGTAATGTGTTGCGAGCATCAGATTTCTGCTGCATTTTGCTTAATCTCACATGTTTTATGTTCTCTCTGCAGCTGCCGGGAAATCTACATTTGTGAAGCTACTTGAAAAAGCAAATGATGAATGGGAAGTTGTTCCTGAACCCATAGCCAAGTGGTGTAATGTGCAGACGACCGAGAATGAGCATGAGGTATGGTGGAAACGCTTCATACAACACAGCTTAGTTACACGGAAAGGCTTATAATAACTTTATAATTTCTTGAATTGCAGTTTTTACCCCCTTAGACATTGGTCGTATGGTGTCAATGCTGATTGGCATTGACACCTGCTAGAAACGGCAGGGAACGGAGCAGACTGTTCTTGCTGTTTAACTCTTTAGATGCTACAGTCTAAAGGGGGGGGGGGGGCACTGCCGCACACCATTCCTCACTCCGATTAGCACCTCTGCGGCTTGATTGTGGGGTGCTGGTTGTTTAACATGGTGGCTGAAAGCTTTGAAAAGGCTTCCATCACTGCCACGGTTCCTGTTTTTGCTACTTTCAGCACCAGGTAGGAAGTAGCAAAACCACATGTTTGAACACCCTTCTGAATTGTATAAACAATGTAGAAGGGTGCACTAATAATGGTCATGTACCTGAGGGGCTCTTTAGTCATAGGGTGGGGGGGTTAAAATATATGTAAAGAAGTCAAATTTCCCACATGACTCCCCTTATTTACTGAATAAAGTTACATGGGGTGGGTGTATTAGAAACGCCCCACCTACTAGGGTAATTTGATATGCTGTAGATTTGAGCGCACAATGCAATAGTCAAGTAGCTGCTATGTGTGACGTTAAGAAATGAATAAAATTGTCAACATCTAGAATGAAACGTCGTTTTGTACATATTGGCACTGCCATAAACTAGCCCAGTGTGACTTGAATGACAAGAGGGAACGTTTTGGTCTCCTTTAACACATGCGGAGTGATGTACTATGGACAAATGTGCCGCTGAATTGGGGCAAGTACAACACACGGCACATGCACTAAAGTAGACTGCAGCAATGCACGGGAGATTCTCTGCAGCTAGTCAGTCAGCCTGGTGGTGCTTGTTAGAGTATGGTAACCACAAAAAAAAAATGCTTTAGTGTAAAGACGCCAGCATTTTACCTTATGGCTATAGACTTAGGAACAAAATCCTTGGCAGGTTCCCTTTAATCCCTTGACCTATATGTACATCATAATGCTGGCAAGAGAGCATGGTGAGGGCTCACTCCATGTGCAGCAGGTAACAGCTGTTATTACAGCCACATCTACTGCTAGAAGTTGGGATCGGGGATGGCTCTTTGCTCCTGGCAGGCCTAATCTTGCAGATGCTGTGGCATCTAAAGCCTTAAAAGGGTTTTCTGGGAGCTCAAAAAGCTCATGAGAATAAAGTAATCTCTGGCAGCTCCCGGTCATCGCGGCGCTATCTGTGAGCGGTCATGGTGCATGTGACAGTGGCCTGTGACTGGCTGCACCGGTTACATGAACTATGAACATTCACAGCTACAGCCAGGACTGCAGTCTCTAGGAGGTGAGTGATTCTAATCTTCTATTTTATCATTCCCTGGTGGACAAACAAACTTTTGAACTCCTGGAACACCCCCTTAAAGAGAACCTGTCACATAGTTTATGCCCCCCTTGCTGAGGGCAGCACAAGCTAGTGTCAGACCTGCTGTTTCCAGCGCTGTGTCCCTTATTCTGTAAGATGCAGAGTTTCAGAGTCTTTAATGCTCAAATCTGGCAGTTTTCAGCCTGTTCTGCCAGTTTATTCATGAGCTGGTGTTAGTCCTGTTCATCTATTTTTCTAGCCCCATCCACTCACAGCTATGCAATAGTTTACATTGAATAGGTAGAATGAACGGCAGCTGGGTGGTGCTAGCCATGGGTCAGCAGGGCTTCCACCTGCTCAAGAATAAGCTGGACTCTGTTCTACCAGATATGAGCATTAAATGCTCTGAAACTTCTACATCTTACAGAATAAAGGACACGGCATGTCCGTCACTGGCTTGTGCTGTCCTCTGCAAGGGGGGCATAATCTGTGACATGTTCCCTGTAAGGAGCAGTGCTGTGCCCACTTTCTGTACCCTGTCTTGCATGAACATCTGTATTGGATTTACACATTGCTAGATCTTGTTCTCTTCCGTCTTGTGAATCTTTAGACTTATTAACTCTTTACTTTTCTAGGAACTGTCGACATCACAAAAGAGCGGTGGGAACCTCCTTCAGATGTTGTACGACAAGCCGACCCGATGGGCTTACACATTCCAGACCTATGCTTGCCTCAGCCGGGTGCGAGCTCAGCTGAAGCCGGTCTCTGCTAAACTGCGGGAAGCGGAGCATCCGGTGCAGTTCTTTGAACGCTCTGTGTACAGTGATCGGTAAGCACCTTGTGTGTATTCAGTAAGAGCATGTGGTCAGGTGAGAGGGGGTGTGACATCTCGGTATTGTCCATATAGGTATGTCTTTGCCTCAAGCTTATTTGAATCGGGCAGCATCAATGAGACAGAGTGGGCCATCTATCAGGACTGGCACACGTGGCTTCTGAACCAGTTTGAGAGTGAAATAGATCTGGATGGAATTATATATCTCCGAGCAACCCCAGAGGTAGGGAATCCTTTACTATATTTTCGAGCATATGTTTTCTTGGTGGATTAGGACAGAAGCAGAGGATAGTTAAATACTTTAAGATGGGGTCTATTTTTTTTTCTTCAGAAATGTTGAGTCGACTTAAAACCCGGGGCAGAGAAAGAAAAAGGAAATAAGCTATATTTGGGAGATTGCACAAATAAGCATGAAAAATGGCTTTACAACAAAACCTACAAAAGTCCCGCCATGTGGGGGCCTTAATGGAAAACACCCCTCAGAATGGAGCCCCTATTAATCCAATTGAATTGGTTTTAGGGACAGGGGGGTCCCCTCTTTGCCCAACATGCCTTAAATACCCCCCTACATACAGAAAATAAACCACAGCACTCAAAGGGAGGGGGCCCACATGAAGTCTACATCTGCACTGGGTTATGGTGGTGTGATGCATGATCTCCAGGGTGATGCCTACACATTGTGTGGTCCTAGTACATAAGGGATGGTGTGGTGGGTGCCAGCCGGTAGTGTCCTAAATTACATAGGTTCCCTGAATCTGGGTCTTGGAACTGCAGGTGGGGGCGGGAGCCAGGAACACTTTGCCAGGCTGTGCATTGGAATCCTCAACTGAGTGGGGGGGAGATGGGGGGACCGTTTAAAAGTGAAAAGGGGTTTTTTGGGAAGAGGGTCGTGTAGGCAGTGATGGCAAACCTTTTAGAGCCAGTGCCCAAACCCCACTGGTCACAAAGTGCCAGCACGGCAATTTAACCTGAACACACACAGGACTGTCAATCGCAACCAGTTGTGCATCTCACTACTTTCTAAAATAAACACAATCCACACAAGCAAAAAATGTGGAGCTCAAACACCTAATCACATTATCATGGACAAGTCTGTTGCCACAATACAAGCACCATAAAGAGACCACATAATGGTCAAACCAGCTCTGGGGCCTGCTGGAGGATACACCTGTTCCTCGCTGGGCTAGTCCAAATTGGCAGTGACCTGTTGGCATCACTGGACCTATGTAACCTAGTGCTGTAGCTGTGTCGTGAGGGGGGAGGCTGTGGGCTCACGGGCCCAGTCGCAAGTGACGTGCCCCTTTTTAGCTATTCTCGGGCCCATGAAAGGCCAGGGCCCCAGGGCCCCAAGGCTCTGGTGTCCCCGGGCATGCATGCCATAGTTCGCCACCACTGCTCTAGGATATATGCGTTCTATTTTGGTTCACCAGTGATTGTAAGGTCTGCATTACTTCTTGGAATATGTCCCACCCAAAGACTTTTTCCCAAAACCTCTAGTTAGCTGCTCTTCTGCTCTAGGTTGGATTTTGAGTCCCTGAGAAATACCCCAATCCTGGTCTTGGATGCAATACGACTTTCAAAAGACAAGATCCACAAGAACTTTACTTTACAAGGAGACCCAAAGAATCACTTTCTGAACCTTCTGTAAGGTGCTATGGTGCTTTAACCTGCAGCACGTGGATAAGACCTTTTTGCTAAGATTTCCCCGACAGTTTTTTAAATAATGTGGGGGAAAATACCATTCTTGCCCTGCAATCAACTATTTACTTAGCAATTTTTTTCTTTTTTTAGGTCAAAGACTTTCTCATGTCTCTATAACCACTACAAATTATCCATTTTTTAAAACGACTCCTGCGGCTACGGAAAATTTGGGAACGCTCCTCACTTTTTTTTTTTTTATTTTTTTATAAAATTTTATGTTCAAGACCCTTATTTAAACTACCTGCTTTTTAGCATTTGTATATATTGGCATGTAAATATGCATGTTTGCTTTTATAGAGGTTTTTTTCCCCAACTTGTCATTTTCAGACATACCCTGTTCTAGAATGCTTTTATTTATGACCAGTTGCTAATATCCAGCACAGGCAGTAGTTTGGTGGGCCGGGAATGACTCCATAGGGTCCTGATAGGTTGTTACAGGTGTCTGGAGCCAGACTGACTGCATCCCACAACAGCAGGAGGAGGATCCATAGAGAAAATATGACGTGGGATGGGCTCAGAACTTAAAGGGGGCAGGGCGAGAAGCAGTTAGGGTTTAATCTTGATTTATATTTTTGGGGGGTGGGGTGGTCCTCCTATTCCAATGAGTGTTTGCCAGTTCTAGCTGTGACATGTCGCATTGTCTTGCTGGAAGATGCCATCCACCCCAGGGAGGACAAACCACATGTATGTGTGTGTCAACTGCAAGGATTGATTCATACATGTATGAGAGTTCCTTCCCCATAGAATGTCATGAAGGTTTCCTAGGGGCCCAAAAGCA